>JANHFL010004669.1:71004-88457 GCA_032468155.1 Oxyrhabdium leporinum
GCTCCTCTGTGAACCATGGCGCTGACCGGGATCCCCGCCAAATCAGAGGTCGCAATGGCACAACTCGGTCCAGGTCAACGTATTCCAATGAAAATTCAATCAGAATCACCTTCCCGAGAGGTTTGTATGACACAGACATAAAAATAAAGAGTGGATCAGACTATTTAAACCTTTTACATATTTTAATCTGATAAAGGGAGAATTTAATATTCTAACCTATCATTTTTGATAACTCAGAAATGAACTATACTATTATATGATTTATTTATTAGCTTTCAGTACTGGTTTCATTCTCATATGACTTTCTGGTTCAATATCACCAATCAAGTTCTTTGGGTCACTCTGAAAGCTTTAAGCAACAAAAATGAATTTTTGAATTAGGGTCATGGTATTTCATCATATCAAAGCCTGACATTACCTTTAAGTGATTACATGTTTTTCTACCCACCACATCCATTAGTCTTGGGGGAATGATTGAAATGAAGGCTTCTATAATTAATGCAGATATATTAAATTAAAAATGGTGTCTTTGAAGAAAAATAATCTTGTTTATATTATAAAAGAACAGAATTAACAGAATAACAGAGATGGAAGGAACATTGGAGGTCTTCTAGTCCAACCCTCTGCTCAAGTAGGAGACCCTTTACCATTCCAGACAGGTGGCTGTCAAGTGATGGAGCATCCACAACTTCTGAAGGTAAGGCATTCCACTGATTGTTCTCACTGTTAGGAAATTTCTCCTTAGCTCTAGGTTGCTTCTTTCCTGGATTAGTTTCCATCCATTGTTTCTTGTCTTCCCTTGTGGTGCTTTGGAAAATAGGCTGACTCCCTCTTCTTTGTGGCAGCCCCTCAAATATTGAAACATTGCTATCATGTCATCCCCAGTCCTTCTTTTCATTAGGCTAAGAAACCCAATTCCTGCAACTGTTTTTTATATGTTTTAGCCTCCAGCCACCTAATCATTTTTTGTTACTCTTTCCAGAGTCTCTACATTTTTTATAATATGATGACCAAAACTGGGTGCAATATTCTAAGTGTGGTCTTACTAAGGATTCATAAAGTGGTACTAATACTTCATGTGTTCTTTATTTTATCCCTCTATTAATGCAACCTGGGATTGTGTTGGCTTTTTTGGTTGTTGCCACACACTGCTGGTTTATATTTAAGTGATTGTCCACTAGGACTCCCTCCAACATTTACAGTTTCACCTAATCTGTACCTGTACATTTGATTTTTCTTTCCCAAGTTTGTAAAATCTTACTTTTCTCTACACTGAATTTCATTTTGTTAGATAAAGCCCATTGTGCAAGTCTACTGAGATCCATCTGTATCTTGAGCTTATTTTCTGAGGTGTTGGCTATTCCTGTCAGCTTAGTGTCATCTGCAAATTTGATGAGTTCTCTTTTTATTCCCTCATCAAAATTGTTTATAAAGATTTTAAAGAGTACTGGGCCTAAAATGGAACCTTGGGGTGCCCTACTGCTTCCTTCCTCCCATGTAGATGTAGTTCCATTGAGGATTATGTGTTGAGAGGGCTTTGTCAGCCAGATACAAATCCATCTAGTGATGATGCTATCTCACATTTTTTTAGCTTACCAAGAAATAGGTTGCTATCTACTTTGTCAAATGCCTTGCTGAAATCTAAGTATACTATATCCACTGTATTTCATTGGTACACTAAGTTAGTCACTTTGTCAAAGAATGAAATAAGATTTTTTTTGCCATGATCTGTTTTTAACAAACCCTAAGATCAGGGAGAAGATGTAGAGATAAGTGTTATATTATTTATTTATTTGTCTGCCTGATTTCACAGAATGTATATGAAATGATTACACTGCATATTAAACAATATATATAACCATACAGAAGTCAAATAATTAGCTTAGAGACAAAACATTATGGTTAAAAATGGTCAACAATTCTTAGTCGATATTGTCAATACTGTTCATTAAAGTAAACTGGTCTTTATTCCTTTATTCCCGGAAAGCTTTAAAACAAAGCCTCCCGCGCTGTGGGTCACCACCAGAATGGTCTTGACTATTTATGCATTCTCTAACTGTGATAAGTATAACACCAAGAATACATTCGCTGAATAAATCAGTTTTTCATTTAAAAAAAACATTGCCCAGTTTGCTCATCGGCTATTCTTCATATCTAATACTGTAATAGAGTTAGTCCTCAAAAGTATAAATCTGAAAAGTTAAAATGAAGAGTTATGAAATTTCACATAGACACAATAAAAGAGCAACAATTGCTAGAAAAGGTGCAAAATTGTGGTTCTTTCTACATGGGGTTTATAAAAGAACAACTTATCAATGTAATTTTATAAAGAATGGAAAATTGAATTTATAGATGCCTTTAAGGTGATCTGTTGAAAACTTACAGAAAATATGGATGTGATTTCATTAATGCATGCAAAAGGACTTTTTCCTGTAGACATTCACAGATTTCACTTTCCAGAGCAAGGAACATCTGTCATAATTTCTTACCTGTCACATGGTTGCAGTGGCATTTGTATATCAGGTTCATCTAGCTCAGGAGTTCTTCAACATTTTGCTATCACACATCCCTTTAGTGAAATCTTGGTGTACACATTTCCCTTCCAAATCCAAACACAAAATAAACACAAAGAAACAAAGGAAACTATAACGTGAAATTTTGGGAAATGTAGTTTTATGGTAACATTACATATTGCAATATTCTTTACATTTCCCCTGGACTATATCTGCACCTTTCCAATGGAGATACACCTCACAATTTGGAAAACCCTAATCTGGATCCTGGTTCAAAGTCTGGCATGGTATCATAAGGTAGCATCTTAATTCCCTGAAACTTTCTAGAATCACTGTTAATCTATAATAATACACTAAGATAAACCAAGGATCCTACTCTAATAAGATATTTCCTATTTAGGCATCTTCTGAAATGAACTAGTAATGGATGAAGGATGAAATTATAGGCATTTTTGTCTATATTGCAAATCATTCCTCAAATGACTAAGCAAAAGAGAAATCATGTTTTAAATGTTAACTTCTTAGATAGGACAATACTGTGTCCTTGACTGCAGAAATGACTGATTAAAACACTGGCTGAAGTTATGCTCTTTGAAAAAAAAGAGATCAGTAAGTTCCCAATTTAAAAATTCATTGCTATATAGAAAATATTTTGTATATTAAAAATCACATCATTTTATTACATAATGGATGCAGTTTTTTTAGCACTCTTGGGTAAAGAAAATGATTTGGAGGCAGGAATGTTGTCTTCTGTGAAGCTCATGAAGATACAAGGAAAGTGTTGGGGAAAGTTGTAGTTATTGACTGTAATAAGAAGATGGACATATTTCATCTATCTCTATAAACAGAAGTAGTGTAAATATACTGTATTATCCATCATCAAGAGCTCTTCTGCCTCCAAAGAACATCTTCTCCTGCACCAAATGTCAGGTTCGTATTATGTCCGCATAAGAATATGGAATGTAAGTGGATAAAGGCTCTCTTGTAGACAGTGAAACAATGAGCCAGCGTTTTAAGCTCCAGTGAATTTTGTTTTTCATTTCCAGGCTTAAAGTTGTTTAATATAACAGTATGCTTAATTCTTATCATAAGTGGCACTAGAAATACTAGTTAATCCATTTATCTACATCAGATGACACTTCTGCAGAAAAAAATTATACAGACATAGAGATTTGAGTAGATTGAGATACCTGCTGACCTTACATAGCATGTGGATAATAGACAGATCACTATAATATACTAGAGCTGTAGACTAGATGGAAAGTAAGAAGAAAAGAAAAATTGGAAGAAGGCAATGGCAAACCATGTCTACATTGTTACCGGGGGGGGGGGGGAAAGAGTGTTATGCCCCTTATTTTACCAACATTTACCCCTATGTCGATATAGAGATCAGCAGCTAGTATCGCTTTGCCTATTAGAAAACATTTCTGTATGCGCAAGCAAGAACACTCAATATTTGATAACCCACCAAATCTTTTCCATCTCAATGTCTTCCATATCTTTGAAATCAAACAGGATATGGGGCAGGATGCTATGTTAGCAAAAACTGGCTCTCCAACTTGCGAACAAGCCAAAACTCTTAGGTTAGGTAAATCTTATTTGCATCCCCTATCTCCACCCGAAATTTTACTTTGGCCAAAAAGCATCTGCAAGGGCACAGGATTCTAACAGCAGGTTAAAAAATATAAGGTTTTATTCTTTGTATAACATACGAAATAGGAATACACACTGTACTGTCCATATGTCCAGTGTTTTTCAAATTTGGCAAGTTTAAAATGTGTAGACTTCAATTCCCAGGATTCTCCAGCAACCCTGATATAATACTATATTTCTCAAGGGTGCTAACTTAAATACTTAGTTAAAGGCTAGGTTAAATACTTTGCAATTCATAGATACCATGAAATGAGGAAACATGCACAAGCTATTTTCATTGAAATCAATGATATCTAAACATGTTTACTCTGGCCATGGTATATATAGTAGAAGTGTGTATATACTGTGTTTCCCCCAAAATAAGCCCTAGTCTTATATTTTTTTGCCTCCAAAAGAGGCACCAGGTATATGTGTGTGAATGAAAGAGAGAATGTGTTTAGGTTTGGCCATGGTATATAGAAGGGTGTGTATATATGTGTGTGAATGAGAGAAAGATTCTAATTCTATTCCTATATTTATTCCCAGTATTTTGCTGTTGTTACTGCTTAAATGTGAAATCTCACCATTTCACTGTCTTTATTTCTCAAATGTTGGTCCCTATCATTGGGCTCTTAAGGGTGTAATCCAGCATGAACTGTGAACTATGCCTGCAGAGCGTGATGAATACAGCTGGGATTGCCTAACCAAAATTATTAAACTTAACAAGAATTGGAAAAATGGACTCAGCTAAACTCACCTCAGTTTAGGGGGGGGGGGGAGTGTTGTTTTGCTTTTGTTTTCTGCATTTTGGCTGAAACATCTGAATAGTATTGTTAATTGTTTAAAAATGTTTTTAGTACTCTATAATCAAACAATGACCTTCCCAAGTGACCATGACATAAATTTTCAAGAAAATGCTACCTTAAATCAATTGCAATCTAATCCATAGTCTGTTCAACTGCATTCATCAAATTGTCTGCTTAAAATGGAGCCTTCTGACTTAATTTCTGTTCTGGGAACTGCTTGGGGTAACAGCTATTATTTAAACAGAAATGGATAGGTATGGCTGAGTTCACAAAACAGGAACTGCATAAAACATCCCAGCACTACCTGTAAGGATTTCTAATGACTGTGATCTCATTAAAAGATAGAGTTTGCAGGCAAAGATTGATAAAGGGGGGGAAGGCTTTCCAGATCAAATGTTGCACAAAGCAACAGTTCCCAGTATCCATTACCGTACATTCTAGCTTTTACTTTCCCCAATTTATATCAGTGAAAAAACATTGGCCCCAATTTTCCTCCATTTTATTGCTATGTATTGGTGTTCCAGGCTATAGAAAGAGAAAGAAGGATTCACTTATAATCATTAAAAGTAACTAGTTTCATAAAAAATGCTACCTTGATGGCCCTCAGCAAACTTTAAATCAAAGGTACATTTTATTCAACAAGATAAAAACTTGAGAGCTTTGGAAGTTCAGCTCTCTGGGCAAGGAAGGTTACTTCATTGTAACTTATGTATAAGTCATTATTGCAAATATTCTCTACTTGTTTCTTGTGACAGGCAGGGAGAGCTGTCAGCAGCTAAGGAGACTGAAGTATGTTGCAGTTAAGAATTGAGTTTCTCTAGGTAGTTTCTTTAGAACCTAGGAACTGCTTTCTCCGGGGACAGATTCTGGGCGCTTCTAATCCAGTTCCTATTCTTATGATCAATTAGCAGGACTCAAAGTAGAATGCTCTGTCCTCTATTTAAAGAGCCATGGTGGTGCAGTGGTTAGAACGCAGTATTGTAGGCTAATTCTGCCGGCTGCCAGCAGTTTGGCAGTTCTATTCTCACCAGCTCAAGGTTGACTCAGCCTTCCATCCTTTTGAGGTCAGTAAAATGAGGAGTCAGACTGGTGAGGGCAATATGCTGACTCTGTAAACCGCTTAGAGAGCAAAGCACTATGAAGTGGTATATAAGTCTAAATGTTATTGCTAAAGGCATTTTCTTTTTCAATAGTTATATGGTTCAAGTCTTGTTTACGGATAAAGCAGCAGAAGAAAAGAGCCTACAGGGTTATCCATGAATTTTCAGTTTCTAACAACAGATGAGATAGTCATTTCACAGCCTTTCCCACAAGTGGGAGAGGTCTTATATTTCCATTTAGATTCTTACCAATACATTTAGAGAGATGCCCATGGACATTTTATGCAAATCTGCATTATCCCCTTTTCATCTCCTCCTCCTCCTCCTTTTTCTTCTTCTTCTTCTGCCAGTATCAAAGTCAGATGCATCTTGGAACACAGATTTATACTAAAAGATATATGGATGCTTTCCAATTTATAAGACTAGAGTAACCTGGAGGGTGGGTGGACCTATGTTCTTTCTTTGTCACACTCTTCCAGTGCTTGGTAGCACTAAAAGAACCAGCCAGCCAAACATCATTGCTTTAAAGCCAGCTTGTTTCTGTGGCATTCCACAGAAAAGTATTTTCCTCTTTCCAGCAATCCTTCTTCCCACCCTGCCAGTCAGTCAATTAGCTAATGCTACAGTTTAGCCAAGGCCACATTTCTTCAGGAAATGCTGTCTGAGTGCAATGAATTACTTATGGCTATTTGCTCTTTCCCTTAATATGGTTTCCTGATGCATTCTTTCATAACAAGCACAAAAGATATTATCTATGCATCATTACTTGAATTAGCCCAGCAGAGGATTACTTTAACTCTAGCTGGGCAGGAGTACCCACACAATGATAAAGGCTCTCAGTATTTTTCAGCAATTCAGAAATGCTTTCCCTAACAATTCTGAAAAATTTATTTCCTCGATGTCAGTTTTTAAGACTATCGTTTGCTTTGCTTATTGCCATTAAGCTACTGAAGTGATGGGCAGAAGTAAAATGAAAGGAGAGCAAATAAAACACAAGAGTGAAACATTTTATGGAACTTTACAGATTTGGGAAGAAGCCACAGCTTGCAGCAATGTAATACTGACCATTCAGAAAAATGTTAAACTAGGTATTCCTCTTTATTTTAACCTAGTCATTGCCAAATAACATGTGCCCAAGTTATTCTTTTATCTTTTTTCATTTAAGTCTTCATTTTGTTGATTTTTTTTCAAATAAAAAAGATATTTGCCAGACAATCCAAAGAGGCACAGCCAAATGGAGGGGGAGGGCACCCTGAGATACTATATACATAGCACACTAAGTGGTTTGGTGTGACTAGACAGAAACGTAGACACAATATTTGCTGTCTCCTTATCTATCAAAGGTACAAAGGTACAATAAGCGCAGATTATGGCTGTCCAAAGTCTTCCAGTAAAATGTAGATTTATCCCATGTGAATCCCTGTTCTGCAGATGGAGAAACAGCTACTGTCATTTTCAGCAATGTTTCTATTGCTTCCTGGCACATTCTTTGTTTCACAGCATCTCAGGCTCAATAATGCTGCCAATTCTCATCTGTCTTCAGATCTGCCAATGCTTAGAGCAGCTGCTGGAGACTGAATACTTTCCCATTCTCAGTGAAGACCTTACATCCCTTGCCTAATTCTGTTAAAAGAAGCCAGTCTTAAAGTAGCAGATTTTTGGCAGAATTTTCTGGATTATTTTATTTTCCTTATTAAAAATGTCACCTTAAGGACTTAATGAAACCACATATGCCAATTGTCCAATTATTCCTCCTTGCCCAGAATTGACATTTCTCATCATTGCATAGGCTAGATATAATCTGACATTCCTGTGAATGTTCCACCGCTTCTTCCTTCTTATTATTTTGGAAGGACCATTATTTTCCAGAAGGCCAGCCCTACCAAAGGAGAAGACCTCCTCCCCTCCCAACTATTCCTCCTGAGGAATTCCTCCAAACATTTGCAATGCAAGAATGAGGTCTACATTATCCAGACTGCCGATAGTATTATAAGTGCCTGCTGTCCACATTAAGTCTGATCAGATATTCAGATAGCTCAGGGAGGCCAAATGCAAATCAAAACCTCATGTACAAATTGCTTTGTGTGCATGCAAAAAGCCATTACAGCAGCAGGTATTTGCAAACCAGCCATCTGCTAAAATGCTGTATGAAATATGTACCTTAAACAAATAAAGGCTCTCCTGTGACTTTGGGATTTTCTCTCTGGATAAAGAAACATGCGGTGCCTGATCTATTCTTTGGTTCTGCTTCTCTGAAAGTTTGTTGGGTTCTTTCAAGTATTTTGATATGGAAAGGCAGCTGACACACTGACTGATGTCAGAGGAGGTCCCCTCTTGGCATTTCTACACACTACACCAATGATAGCATTCGGCATAAATGAACAACATTAACTTAAATATTGGCATTTAGCCTTCATGCTTAAGATCCTTTGTTCAGATTTAATCATTCATCATCATTTTAACCATTGTCTATCCACTGCAGGATGAAGGCCTCTTCTATGTGTTTTCAACCAATACGGTCCTGAGCTTTCTTTTGCCAATTGGGCCCACAATACTTGCTGATGTCATTGATCCATCTTGCTTTAGTCCCTTCTGTGGATGCTTTTTATCAAGTGGGATCCATGCCTTGGTCCACCTGTCAACAGATCTTCTTGCTATGTGACCGGCCCATTTCCATTTCAATCCTTTTACTCTTTTGATGGCAAAAAGCATTTTCATTTGTTCTCTAATCCATGCGCAGGTCTTTCTATCTTGTCGTGTAATGCCAAGCATGTATCTTTTCATTCAGATTTACATATATAGGAAGGTGAGGCAGCTGGGAAAGCCCTGTTTTCCTGTCTCCAGAACAACTGAAAGGTAGGCTACCTTGCACCATAATACAACTCAAAGGCATTTCCACAGACTATGAAAGTAACAGCCTTGCCACATGGTTGCCACCTCCACCTCCAGGAACTCAATGAGATAAGAGGGGAGACTGAGATCCCCCTCTCCAAGGGAGCCAGAACAGTACCTCATGCAGAAGTGAGGTAAAAGGTATTGCGCACTTCCATTTTCAGTTCAGAAGACCTCCATTGTTAGACATTAGAGATTTGCTGTGACATAAGAATTCTTGACATTTCTTTAAGGAATAATTCTTTTATCTAGATGCATACTGCACCAATTCATGAAAGAACTAATTTATTATAAAGGATGCTTAATCATATAAAATATTTTTCCTCATTTCCTCATTATATACACCCACCAATGGAAATCTCATAAAAGGGTCTGCATGTATGTTTGATTGACTTGAAGTGTTTTCCTGGAATGCACCCAAACTTATAATGATATTGCAAAGATTAACTATTGATTTTCCCATATTCCTCAAAAACATTTAGGATAAAATGCATTATACTGCAACCATCAAAGTTGTATTACTTCCCTGCCACCTTTTATTTATTTTTTCACTTTAACATATAAAAAAGCACCATTACGGTTTTTGAGAGACTATGTTACTCATTGACTCATGACAGATAGTACATTTGATAAATAAATGCACAAAATATATTTCAGCACATTTATTATCTACATACTGCTAAAAGTCTCCTGTCTGTTTGTAACATTCAATTGGATGAAACAATGCATCACAGGGCAATAGTTTTTGAATCAACATATCTCAAATACATACCTAACTTTAAAAATTTGTCCAAGATCTGGAATCCATTGCTCCCATGAGATTGAAATATGGCAAAATTGTGGCCATTTCAGTGCCACCATGTTGCCACAGACAGCTGCAGACATATGATCATCATTTCCAAACATTGTCAGCTTCCCACAAGGAAAGTCAATAGGAAAGCTGGCAAGAAATCAGAAGTTGCTTTCAATCTCACTTTTTTTTGTCTACTCGAGATCATTCAGACAATGAGTTGTCTACTTAGATTTATAACCCGTATTTCCTCCATCAAAGCAGCATGTATAGCACTCCTCACAGGGAAAAGTACAAGGAATACAAATGGAAATGAGATAATATGTAGGCTTGCATTCACTGGTGTGGAATGTGACATAATTAATCCACCAAGAACACTCAAGTAAACTGAGTCCAATTGAAATGAGTCCATATAATCAGTCTTACCCAGGTTCATTTTATCTTCATCCCATGAGTAAAATGGGTTTAATTATCCTTAAGCCAATGTAAACATAGTAGACATGGTATTGGCCTAGGACCATAACAACCCAGGTTCAAGTCCATCCTGGAATATTATTGGATGGCTTTGGACCGGTCACTCCCTGTCAATTATAACTGCCATACTTTCCTACTTTGATCAGGTCTCAATTTAGGAGATCACATGTTAGAAAGTTTCAGAAAGACAAAATCAGAATCAGAGAAGAATAACAAAGTTTACTAGGAAAGTAGAAATTAAGCAGCAAGAGACAGTGAAGTAGGTGAATATATTCAGCTTGAGGAAAATGACTGAAGGAGGCATATGAAAGTTTTCTTCAAAAATGGAAATGATGACAATATTAAGTTAGAATCCATGCTGTCTTGTTCCAGGGTACATGATACAGAATAAAATATTTAATTTAAATAAATAGCTAAAATGTTTGTTATAGGAAAGCATAGTCTTATAGTCCCTCGGTCTATATTTTTGTTTTTGTTTTTTTTCTTGCTTGTCACTTGCATAGACTATTTGCGCAACAAATATCTTTTAATATGTACTGAAAAGAGTTAGAAAACTGTTGTATTACAGACTAACATTAGCAATACTATTAGGGTTAATTAATAATTAATAGTTAATATAACTATTAATTGAATTTGAACTGATATAGTGGTTAAGATGCTTACCTCAGGTGGTCTCTGAGCTTGGTTGTTGGCTTGAACACATTTCATTACCCAAGCAAGTAATATCATCAGTGCTAGTGGCTGTGGGGTAGACTCCCTGTTTATATACAGTACCTTGCCCTGTCCAGTGTTGGTGGGGTGTGGTTCTCAGAGGTTAAAGACGCTGAGCTGGTCAGAGCTAACAACCTAGGTTCAAGACCAGAGCTCTGCACAACAGAGTGAGCTCCTATTACTTGCTCCAGCTCCTTCCCACCTAGCAGCTTGAAAGCATGCAAATGCTAATAGTTTAATAGTTATCACTTCAGGGGGAAGATAACAGTATTCCATGCTCCTTTGGCACATAGCCATGTTGGCCACATGACCGCAGAAATTGTCTTTGGACAATGCTGACTTCCTCAGCCAAGAAATAGAGATGAGCACGGTGTCTTAGAGTTTGACACGAATGACAGGGAAACCTTTATCTTTTTAGTTGATTAGGTTATTGTTTTCTGCTTGATTGTTTGCCTGGTGTTAATTCCTGTTTATCTGGAGGTCTGCCACTGGATATATTCTGATCTTTTTGTTTCCTTCTCAGCTTTTTATTGTCATTTCTGAATGATGTATAAATATGATTTGTTTCTATGTGTCTGTTGATGGCTGATTTATCTAAACACGAAGCTTCCAACAATTCCTTAGCATTTTGGATTTAATTTGGTCTAACATGCTCACAGTTTCCCAGTTGAAATGATGGCAGAGGCAGTCCATGTGTTGTGAGATTAATGAGCTTTCATTATGTCTTCAGACTACACTAATAGTTGGTGTTCATTGATGTGCTCTGCTAATCTTCTGCCTACACAGTGGCATTATAGTCCTTACAATGTATGTTGTAGATAAGGCCTGTTTTCTTGCAGTACTGGGACTTTTGGTTTATTTAAGCCAGGGGTGTCAAGCTCAAGGCCTGCAGGCCAGATTCAGCCTGCGGGGTGCTTAGATCTGGCCCACAGGACCACCCTGGAAACAGCGAAGGACGGGCTCACAATGCCTCTGCCAGCGAAAATAGAGCTACGTTTTTGCTAGCAGAGAGTTGCAGGAGACCATTGCAGCCAAAAGCAGAACTCACAAGGCCATCCCGAGCTCCACTTTTCCTGGCAGAGTTGCATGAGGCTGTCACAGCTGAAAACAGAGCTCACAAGGGCCCATTTTCACTGGCAGAGCATTCGGGCCACCGCTGGTGCCACTGACATGAGTGATGTTGAGCTGGCCTTGCCCATTTTAGCCATGCCAACCCCTAAGGCCAAACACAACCCTGACGCAGCCCTCATTGAAATTGCGTTTGAGTTTGATTTAAACTATGTTTTGGAGGGCTTTAGTTGGTTTGTCTACTACAGCAATGCTGTGTAGTAGTAGCGGCCTATTGTTTGTTTCTGAGATGTTTTTGATGTAAAGATAATTTTATCTTTTTCATAGCTCATGTTGGTTGTGCTGTTATGAGTTAAATGGTCAACTCACTTTATCGTGTTTTGATGAAGTTGTGTGGGTATCCATTTTGTTGGAAGATACTGTACAGCTCACATAATGCACCCTAATGGCAAGGATATATTGATCCATGAGGGCATGCTACCTGCTTCCAATTATCCATCAAGGATGAACATGGGACATGTGGTGTTGACAGAAGTTCCAATCTGCACAAAATCTCAATAGAAGTTCCAATGCAGAAAACGATGGTTCCATCAACAAAGCAGAATTGGTCAAAACTGGCTGAATCGGGTTGCAAACACAAACTCCAAATAGCATTAGCAAACTGGTTTGCCACCCTGATACTAGTTGACAATGTGAACAACAAATAAGCCTCTGAAGTTATCTATGAATGTGCCAAAAAATGTGTGCCTGACTATGCAACACCAAATACAAATATGGAACATGGATGATACCTTAAACTTGGTGATCACTGCAAATCAGGTACACTGTCGACAATGCACAATAAAGGAAACACCTACCTTAGCAGTATATTCACTATTAAAAGTCCCTGTCACATGGAAACAAGGGATTATAATTTCTATTTTGAAAAGTAGCAACAGCCGCCAGTGTAAAAGCTACCAAGACATAATCCTTTTATCAATCACTGGAAAATTCTTCATGGGAATCCTCCTACTACATTTCTAGAAACAGCAAAAGCAGACAACTGGCGAGCAGCAGGCCTACTTTCACCCAACCCAAGTATGCTTTGATTAGATGTTCACCATCTGGCAATTCATGAAAAAAAAAGAGGATTTGATATGACAAATGACAAATGAATGGTCATTGTATTCATTGACTTTTGAGCAGGCTTCAGCAGTGTATATTGCAGTGTATTAGGTGACTTTATGGAAAGCACTGAAAATTGAGCACATGTCTCCAAAAATCATATTCTAGCAACTACAGTATATGCATAACTGAAAGTAACTTTCAGAGGAATTCCTCAATGCAAACGAGCATTAAACAAGGCTGCATGATCTCTTCCCTGCTGTTCGATGTCATTGTGGATGCTGTAATGAAGACAGGATTTGACAGCAGGCAAGGGGACAGTACAATGAAACCCAACATATAACCAACCTCTGGTTCGCCTGTGACAGTGCCATATTTGTATATGACACAGAGGCCACAGACATTTTGCATGACATCATAAACATTGCCCATTCATACAACCTGAAAATTAATCCTGACAAAACAAAGGTTTTTGACAGCTAATGGTTCACAGTATGCTGCCTGCCTCTATTGAGATAGAGCTCTAGAGACTCTATTGAATCCAAATAGAGCAGGTGAACCAGTTCAAATATCTTGCATTGATTGTGAAGAACAGGAAACAGCAACTACAGCAAGATTGGTCAGAGCACTTTGGATGTCTTTGAATCATTGAACTGGTGCCTCTGGAAGAAAACAGAACATTTCAGTGGAAATAAAAATGTAAATATTCCAGGCATTAATTTTAATAGTTTGGCTATATGGATCTGCAGACATGGGCACTGTTAAATGCAGATTTAAATAAATGGGATGTTTCCTATAAGGAATCTTTCCATTCTGCTATGTCATCATACAACCTACAATTGAAGGTGAAATGTAGACGCAGAGACTATGGTAGTTGAACATGCATGCTGAATGGCAGAACACTGCCTTCCTTACAATCTACCATGGAGACGCATCCAGCACAATGGAAGATTCAATGAATGGTGCCAAAGAAAATATGGATGAAGCAAATTAAATGAACTGGAAAACCTAAGGCTCAATTCCAATGATGAGAAATAAGCAGTCTGCATTTGGAAAACATGGGAAACTACTACAAGAAATATCCCAAGTCCAGGGATAGCCACAAGAATTACGGCTCCAAGATCAGTCTTACCCTGATGCTGCCCAAGAGATCAGAAGAGAAAGAACTAGGAAATACACTCTTCAGTAGAGTAGCCCATGACAAGGAATCCTCATATAGCTGACCTGATAAGTCTCATTAAATAATTTCCAGCAATAAGCCCAGATTCAATTAAGGTTTAAATTCACTATTTTCCTTTCTAAAAAGAACAGTTGATTCATCTTTAGAAATAGAATTAGCAGGATGATACTGTTTTCACAGAAGCACATCTCTTGCACTCCAGGACTTAATCAATATAATCTTTTCAGCTTTGTCTATGGAGATTCTCAGTCATCCAGATCATGGTTGTCCCAAAGGTGCTTTTTTTCAAGAGGCAACTGGACCTATTTCTCAAGCAAAACATCTTCAAAGAAAAACCAGAAAGTCCAGTTTTCTCTTCAAAAAAAGCACCTTTGGGATTTTCAACTTTTGATTGTTAGGAGGGGAAATTTACCAAAGCTCACATTTAACTCCTTTTTTTTATTTCACATGTCTATTTGGACCTCAGTGCTAGTAACTGTATGGACAAATGTCCTTCTTCTTGACTGGCCCCAACTCTTCCAAAGACCATTCCAACTACATCCCTAATTTTACTCGTCTTTCTTATTCAGCATTTTTTTCCTTTTACAGCTTCATCTTTGACAAGCATGGACTTTTTTTCTAGTCCATCATCATAGGCCAAAAGTATATGAGTTTCTGCTTCTAATCACCTCATGAAAAAAGCAATCAGTCTATTTCTTTCAGGGATGACTGATTAGTTCATCTTGCAGTCCACTTTTAGTATCTGCCTTCAAATTCATAATTTAACTGCCTCCAAATTCATAATTCAACAATGGCTATCTTCTTTTTCTCACTCTCAGTACCAAGCTCGCATATCCCCAATCCCCATTACCACTGACAAAGCTACTGATTTCATTATCCTGAGATTTCTCATAGAAATATTTAGAGCTGTGCAAAATTGAACCAGGAACATTTCAGAGAATTCTACAAAGTTCCATTTCCCCCTAAATCAAGGGTGTCAAACTCACAGCTGGTCAGCTGGATGGTCGCATGCTGGCCACACCCATACCTGGTTTAGCGAAGGGGAAAAGTTGTGATACATCACATGATGATGCCACTATGATGACATGAGTTTGACACCCCTGCCCTAGATTACCGTGTGTCTAACCTCCCTCCATACTAGACATAGTTTGCAGTTATCAGAGGTAAATGTTCCAAATTTGAAACAAAAAAAAGGGCATTGCTTTAATTATTTTTATTTATTTTTTTGTCATATGGATATCTGTGGGACATGCAACATTTCTCAATTCTGAAATAGAATTTATGGAGAACCCTGAACTATTCTGTTTTTTTCCATACCAAACCACCTCCTAGTCCATGCCATTGCTGGAAAAGTTGGACAATTTCCAAAAGGACTTTCTTGCCTTCCTGTCTAAGATTAATATTCTACTGTATTCTCCAGGACACTAATCTTGAGCCCAGAAAAGCCAAACTATTGCCTTCATTTCTTCACTAGCAGCTGTGATTTTACTAAGCATACTGGCTGACATTAGCTATGTCTTCCTAATATTTAACATTTACCTTGATTTTTCACTTTCCATTTTTACTTTCCTGATGTGTTTTCTTAAGGTTCCTTTATCTTCCGCTAACAAAGTGGTAACATCTACATATCACAGATTCTTGGTAATTTTATGTCCAGTGTAGATTGCAAGTATTATCTCTTCCAAACTTTCCATTCTTATAATATATTTGCTCTACAGGTTAAACAGATATGAGTACAATATGAATACTTGTGCCACTTTCATCTCTATTTTGAATTATTCATTCCTTCGATTTTAAATCAGCTTTTATAGTAGATTCTTATTCATTGTAAAGAACTAAAATAATAATCAGGAGTTCTGGCATGCCTACTAGCATAAATTTATTTCATATTCCGGCATTATATGTACAGAGGTCCTACTTTGTTAATAAAATAAAGGTAAATCTCCCTGTTCTATTTCCTTTCTCTTCTTTCTCTTCTTTAGATAACTTTAGCTGACAGATGTCATGTCCCTCTGCTTTTTTTAAAGTTGTCTGATATTTGGCATTTCTTTTTCAGACAGAGCTCTTCTCTGTTTTCCTTGTGTGAAGAATTAGCACGCTTCAACACACTAAATATTCTCTTGTACTTTTTTGGAATATATACACCATTTTTTTCCCAATTTCTAAGTCACAGAGCCTTGTTTCCTATTTGTTGACATAAAGCTGTTAACACTTTAACTGCTCCTTCTCCTGACTTTAAACTGTTTAAAGTTTAACAAGTTTTCATCTGTGCCTGGTGCTTTTCTGTTTGACAGCTGGTTTATTGTATCTCATTCCCCTTCTCTTGGATCTGTCCCTGAATATATTCTTTCTCTGTAAATGATTCTGCCATTCTAATCCCATTTCTAAATGGCTTTATTGTAGTATTTCCATCTTCCCTTAACCACATTTACCCCTCTTAAGTCACTTCAATAATTACTTTTAAGTATTTTTCTTTTAGCTATAAATTTTCCTGTAATTTCTTTCATTTTATTAAAATCATCTTATTAAATTTCTCATAATCATTTTCTCGATATTTTCCTCTATTTGAAGCTGAAAGTTCTTAGTCACCAAACATCCTTTTTAATTACCCTTTTTATATACTGGCAATCATGAAAGCTTGCTTTGAGGATGACCACTTGGATCTTTTGTTCTTTGAAATTTGGAGAATATTTTTCTACTTCGGTTTTCACAAAGTCTCATATCTGCTCCCACAGCACCTCAAGTTTATCTGTAAATCGTACAAGTCACATACTAACAGCACATCAAACTCTCTTAAATTTTCTAAATTTTCTATTTATTCATTTAAAGTCTTATGTGGGTGCCCATCTTGTAAAACACAACTCTGGGCACCTTACAGCAATAATAAAATTAAAGACAAGAAAAGCAAGAAAAGCAGAGTCCTGATTCCTTAGATGCAATCTCACCCTATCCCTGCACCTATCACTGTTTTCCAGAAGTCTAAAATTCATTTGTTTCACAGCACTTGGAACTATCCTAGTTGATTGTGATTGTGTTATGCTCCAATTTCTGTTCTTATTATATCTGTGATTTTACTCTGTGTTATTCATTCACTGATGTCTAGAGTCTTCTCTTTTCAGAACTCTCAAGACTTACTTCAAACATCATTACATTTACCCCATCCAAATTTTCCTAAAATTCCAA
>JANHFL010004670.1:6918-21050 GCA_032468155.1 Oxyrhabdium leporinum
GAGCAGGCGGGCAGGGGCGGGGCCAGCCAGAGGTGATATTTGCCAGTTCTCAGAACCAATCAAAATTTTCCCAACCGGTTCGCCTGAACCGGTGAGAACCAGCTAGATTTCACCTCTGTGCTGGATGACTTTGGGCCAGTCACTTTCTCTCAACCCAACTGACTGCTCAGAGTTGTTGTTGTGGGGAAAATAGGAGGAGGGCGGGTATTGGATATGTTTGTGGCTTTGAGTCATTTATAAAAATAATAAATGTGGAATGTTAAATGACTGACTGACTGACTGACTGACTGACTGACTGACTGACTGACTGACTGACTGACTGACTGACTGACTGACAGGCTGGCTGGCTGACAGGCTGGCTGGCTGGCTGGCTGGCTGGCTGGCTGGCTGGCTGGCTGGCTGACTGACTGACTGAAATCATAGATTTCCTCCAAAACTGTTTAATAGGGTGCTGAAGTGTCATTAAGCTGAACATGATAGATATTATTCATCCTTTAAAATCTTGTTTTGTTCTCCAGTTTTCAGCACTTTATAAAATACATACTGTATCTCAACAAATATATAGAAATTACAAATATTATATATTTCTAATATCAAATTTTGGATTTGCCAGATTCTTGATTGCAATATCAGTGTGTTCCTGGATACTCTCAATTCTTAACAATCAGCTTTCAAATATATGACAAGATTCCAGAAGCAAGAATAGAAAGAATAGTATTTAGCCTTCCTAATTAAAGTTAACTTGTTCTGTACTGGTTGATTATCTAATTCTAGTTTATACCTTCTACCTCAACTTTGCTAAGCAAAACCTTAGAGCAGGGATCTCCAAACTTAATAATTTTAGGGCTTGTGGACTTCAACTTCCAGAATTCTCCAGCCAGCCAACTTTAACATGCTAGCTGGGAAATTCTGGGAATTGAATTCCATAAGTCTTAAAGTTGCCAAATTTGGAGACTCCTGCCTTACAGCCTGTGAGGAGTCATCCAGAGAAATCCAGTTTCATCCCTAAAATTCTGACTCTTTAAAACTCAGGAGAGTACTTTGGCTGAATATCTGGAAAAAAAATAGATTGCAGATAACTGTTTCTTGACATATAAATTTAGCATTATGTTTTCTTGCTTAAATCCATCATTTAAAATCATAATTAAAATAAGGTTACTTTAAATTGAAGGCTTCTCTTCAATGCCCTGAATTCTATGCTAATAGTACATACATACATGCACACACACACACACATACACACACGTCCATCCAAATCTTCTAAGACCTCTGAAATGCTGGTAAGGTCAGGGATCCATGAATCAGGTTATAAGGTATTCCAGAATATAGTTTTATTCCAGAAAATAAAACTTAGTTATAATTTATACCAAAAAGCTAAAAATAAAAATAATGTAAATGTTTTAAAAAGTCTTAAATTAGCTGAGGCTAATTTACTCTCTTCCACTAAATTTGTTTGGAAAAGCCATGGGAATAAGACAGCCTTACGCACTATGATAACAGTTTGAATTATTATTAGAATTAAAATAAATATTTAAAAAATTAAAGTATTCTTTCTCAACTCACAGTATCAGGTGACCAGTCAGCTGATCAATTCCTGTTACAACCAATGGAACAACGTCCTGTTGGTCCCAAAAAGTTCACCCTGCACTTGTCAGAAAAATGCCAGGAAGGAAAAAAAATAAAAATTAAATGAGAATGAGAATTTTGAAGCAAATCATGGATGCTTCACAACATTGTTTCTCATGGTAGTTTCTGGTTCTTCACAAATTAGTTGCCACGGCAGTCTTACCAATACTAATTATTTCTATCTAACTCAGAAAATATGTCTAGACTTATATGGACTTACTGAAATTATAGAGAAAGATTTCTTTTAATTTAGACTAAATTGTACAAAGCCAACTAAAGTGCTTGGAGTGACTCGTTGAAATCACATTAGGATCCCAACATGGCCAAACATGGATACTTATGGTCCTTGCCAGAAATATAATATCCAGATTTCCAGACCTGTTATTTAAAAACATGTAAACAAAGAGTATTTTGGAAAAAAAGACATAATTCTAACTGTAATATATTTATTGTTTTTCAAAAAGAAACAGAATTTGTAACAATGTGGTATCCCAGTCAGCAAACTCAACCAGTTAGTAAGGCAAGCAGCCATCTGTATGGCATTTCTTCTGTTAATTAAAAGAAACTTGAAGATCAGATGGGTTTGCCTTTGCAAGTCTTACAGAACGAATGCTCCTAACCTTGAACACTTGAGCTTTCTTGTGCAAAATAAAAGAGTGATCTTCTGATGCGATTTTGTGCAAAGGGAGAACAAAGAGCTCTTTAATTTCATCTCCCATTAGGGCACTGGGAAAAGTATGAATTTGAAGCCTCTTTTATATCACATTGCTTCCCCTTCTCTTTTGGCAGCATCAAAAGCTATGTTTGAACTTTGATTGTTCTGTGCAAGATTAATAAGGTTCAGGGGTATAAATGATTGCACGCAGTGGTTTGAGATTTGGACTCCAAGCAAAATAAGAACTTTTTCAAGAAATATCTGGTAGCGGCAACTAAATATGTAAATATAAGGATGAACATATTTTGGGCTCTAACTAGAGTCAGGTGCAAAATACAGAGGAAGCTGAATATAGAACTGGAGAAAATGGGCTTGTGAGACTATGTTTAGCCCAGTTTTCAGTCGTAGAATTGAAATTCACCCACACATCCTTCCATTTATAACTCTTGTGATACTTCCTCCATTCCTAATGTGAGCAACCTTTCTTAATTTAGAAAGTGGAGAGGCATTTGGCTTGGTTTGGGAAGGTTGATTTCGTTGTAATTTATTAAATTTACAACTTCTTTTGCAGCGTTCATAAGACAAACACTGCAGTCAAAAAACAATGCTATGGTCATTAAGTAAACCATTGTTCACTATGGGTGTTTTTGCCAAAAATTGGAAGTAAATCCTGGTTTGGAGCAAAAATGTCATAAATCATGGTCATGTGACCACAGGCTGCTGCAAATGGCCATAAATGTGGGTTGGTTGCTAAGTGTCTATAATCCGTGACTATAGGGTATGTGTGTGCCTGTCAGAACTTCAGAACTAGGTAGTAACTATATATACATTTGTGGGGGGGGCGTCTTTTGTAAGATCTTATATCTGAACATAAGCAATTTGTGTCCAGATAAGACAGGGTTGCTTTTACCATGTCATCTGAAAACCCAGTATTGTAGTTGTATGATCATGTGAAAAATAGAGCCCTAAAAAATAGATATACTATATTATTATTTTTAAGAAATGGCTGTATCAGGTTATCCACAACTAGTTGGCCACAATGCGATGGCCATAGTGTGGTGGCCATAATGAGCTATCCTAGACCAGGGGTATCAAACTCAAGGCCCGCAGTCCACATCCAGCCTGCAGGATGCTTAGATCTGGCCGGCGGGGTCACCCTGGAAACAGTGAAGGACTGGCCTGCGATGCCTCTGCCAGTAAAAACAGCTTGGGACGGCCACGTGCGCCCCCCGCCCCAAGCTCCATTTTCAGCTGCAACAATCTCCTGCAACCCTCTGCCAGTGGCAGCTTGGGCCGCCACAGGCACCCCCAACACCAGTGACGCTGAGCTGGCCATATCCATCCAACCCCCCAAGGTCAAACACAACCCTGATGTGGCGCTCAGTGAAATCGAGTTTGACACCCCTGTCCTAGACCCACTGCAGCAGACACTGCTGTGAGTAAAAGATCACTGAAGGAATGAGTTGAGGGATAATTCTTACAGCTTTGTCTGCATATATGTAGCTTGCACATATACATAGCCGGGCTTTATCAAAGCAGTCTGAAAATTTAATTGATGGG
This sequence comes from Oxyrhabdium leporinum, assembly GCA_032468155.1. Lineage (NCBI taxonomy): Eukaryota > Metazoa > Chordata > Lepidosauria > Squamata > Cyclocoridae > Oxyrhabdium > Oxyrhabdium leporinum. The sequence continues at coordinate 10,760 of JANHFL010004670.1, forward strand.
CAGGAAAGACCACACAAATTCATTTATTCTTTTAGGGAGTCACGGCCCTGCAAAGCTTAAGAACTCCAGTGCTATCTCCTTTCTATCTGTCTGATGTGCTGTAGCTCAAGGAAAGGTTTATTACCTCAGTTGAAACTGTTTCTTTTTCACATCCTACTGGAGTCATCCATTTGGGCGGGGTGGGGGTGGAATTATGCTTGCACTTTGAAATAGACATTTTCACTTTCTGAGGAAATTGCCTTAAGATGCTAGAAGTTGTAGTCTCAGAAATCTGGAGCAGACCAGTTTGAGAAATTGTTCTATTCCTTTCCTTTATTTCTTTGAATATTGCTCTTCCTCTTCTGGTTGTATACTGCATAGTAGCCATATTTGTAAGTTTCACCAGAGCATAGCTGAGGAATCTGTACTCCTCCAGATGTCACTAAATCAGAACCTCCAGTGATCCCAATCAGCACTGCCAGTGGTCTAAGATGCTGGGAGTTATAGTTCAGCCATGTCTTAAGGGCCAAAGGTGCTTCGTATCTTAAAGACCAAAGGCTCTTCCTTCCTAGAGGGTAGTGATGAGAGAGCAATAAAGCATCTGCTTTATCATTGCCCATTGGTCCATATCAGATGAGATGTATCAGGATATTAATTCATTATATACGTAATGCTATTTAAATGACGACATTTTAAAAGAAGCTGCAAACCAGCAATTTGTAAAAACTAGGACTATGCGAAGCAAAAGGGAAGCCACAGATGAGGAAAACGTAGTTGGAAATAACCTTAGCTTCTTACGTGGCAGAAAAGAAGGAACAACTATCCAGCATTAATGACAGTGATAGTAGCAGTAAAGTGAAGACACTCAGCCATCCTTTTTGCATTGAAAATAGGACTGCACTCCGAAGCAAACTTTTTGAAGTAAGATGGCATGTCATGTAAATACAGTGTTTATTTCTACAGAGCAATTTCCTTCTCTATTTTTTTTTTGTCCTGGGATTGTAGTCACATCCGAACTCGTTTGTTCCTTGGATCTTTCTTTATTAAATGTAGCCCTATGATAATATCAGGAGACACTGTATGTTTTCACATTCCCTGAAGGTATTTAATTGGCTGCTTCGGGACACAGGAGTTTGGGCTGAAGGAAGCAACGGTTATTCATTGGATGATGTCTGATGTTCCCAAAAGCCCCAGTCAAAAAAACTAGTGATAGACGTTGTTGTCTAGTAATATGTACAAGGTCCCAGATTATCAATTTTTGGATTAGCTGAAACTTCAAGCCAAAGTTTTTTCTTCATTTTTTTTTCCCTCTGAAAAGAAACGCACTCTGCCCTCCCAGCATGAAAAACTATATAAACCAGGAGAGGTTTCCTTTTGTCGCAGGTCAACCTGGAAGCGAAAAAAAGCTAAATTCTCTTGAGTTTTGAAAAATATGTGACAATATCCTCAAGTCATTTATGCAATTAAAACTGGTGGTTACAGGGGTTTTTTTTTTTTTTTTTACGCCCTTCTTTGCCATTGCTTCCTGAAAAAAGGAAGGGGGAAAAAAAGTCTCACAAGGCAGTGCATGCACATTTAAATCACAAAGGTTGCTAGCGGGCTAGAGAGTCATTGTCGGATTGTGTGGCCCAGCTTTTGTCACAATTCAATATGAAACATTGCTGAAATGGGAGTGGAGGGGAATCTTTTTCCATATGCGCTAGAGATGAAGTGAGATGACTTCCTAAAGTGTGGGGGGGGGGGAAGCAAAAGAACAATATGTAAACGGTGTTAATGGGACTTTCAGAGACATCAGAGGCATCTTCAGTTTCTGATCTTTTGGTCAACATGAGGAAAACAGCATTGTGCCACTGCAATGCAAGCAGATGTACAAAATGAGCAGAGTTGCATCATGATGGATAGGCTCTGCTTTCATTATCCTTCCTCCCTTCCACCCCCCACTTGACCTCCCTTGCAGATACTTCTGACTGTCAGAGTAAGCCGTAGCACTTAAATGTTCTTCGGCTCTGGGTACAATGCAGTGAAGTTCTCTCTAGCCTGTATTTTGTTTTATACTTCATTAGCATTTAACTCCGCATCTTTGGAAATAGGAGATGTTTACACACTAATGCAGTATCAAAATAGTGATAGAGCACCAATAAAATGCTACATCCTAAATACACCTAATGATTCGTGTACGGGAATCTGGGAAAGGACAGGGCTCTCCTGCAACGTGTCCTTTGATGGGACAATTCCCACGAAGGCATGCTGCTTAGCGCGATATTCCGAAGAGCTGTGCTTTTCTGGGTACCTTGTAATAGGTGGAGGAATTTTTCTTCCCCTTACCCAGATTCAGCTTTGGGAAAGGGGTTAGTGAGTGCCTCTTGAACCGGGAGGCTTCGAAAGAGCAGGCACATAAATGACTTCATAGAGAACTCTGGAGAATGGACAGAGCAGCTTTAATGTGCTAATGAAGGGAAGACCAGATGCCAGAAGTGATCAGAGGAGCTCTTTGTGAATCTGTCTCTTTGAGATGGCTGAAGCCACTGTCCTTATCGCTGCTACTGCTGCTGCTGCTGCTCACAGGCCGGGGAGAGACACTGAGGCTCTTAGTGAGGTGTTCCTCGCCTTAGCTCAGCAAAGAACCCTATAAATCAACACCCGAATGCTGATGAGGGTAACTCATCAGGGCAGAGCAAAGGAGGAAAGGCAGTTTAGATCTATAGTCTGGTGTATAGAACTTTTCTGCAGGCATCTGGGTGAGACAGATGTCAGGAAGATGGACTTCGATGGCTATCTTGAATTCCAAGGTTTCTGATTCTATATCCCGCCATCCACATTGACTGTTGCCCTGCTGATCGAGGTTTGTGGATGTTGTGGTTCAAAAGTACTGGAGGGCACCAGATTAACACATCAAAGATGAAGGTAGGCATGGGAATGGTAACTGATTTTACAGTTCTGTACTAAGTCCATACAAAACAGAAGATTAAAGACGCTGAGGCATAGGAGATGGAGATTTTATAATTCGCAAGATCTGTCTGTTTCGTTACACTGAAGACTGAAACGGACAAATTAATCCTTACAAATGAAGGCAAATATACGTGACCCGGGATAATATTGCAGGATCCAATCTGGGTCGGTCACCAGGACCAGAGGTTTAGTCGTTTGGCTAGAAAGAAGTTCCCTGAAGATGGGCTCCAGCATGAGTCTGAAAGCTCAGAAGACAAAGCCTCTGGTCCCGGTGACTGACCCAGATTGGATCCTCCAAAATGATTCCTTAATCCCAATGTTTGAGAACCTCTTGAAAATTTGCATTGGAAGGAAGACCCCACCTTTCTTAGCAGTAACATTCCACTCTTCCTTAGGATATTTAGTTGGTCCCCTCTGTAAACTATTGAATAAAACTTTTAGATCAAGTCTTCTTTTCATATTATCAGGGTGATGGACTAGCTTTTCCTCTGCACATTTCCCTTATTTTTCTTTAGTCGGACTCCAGATTTCTTTTAATTTGATGGTGAAAATGTGCAGTCTTATAATATGCTGAACTATGGCTCAGGTTATGCTTGATAAACCACGATATTTCAAAAATGATGTAGGTGATAATGAGTTAAATCTATCTCGCTTTACTTATTTTATTTCATTGGGTTGGCCTAATATGAACACATCTTGGTCAGAACACTTTAAAATGCTTTTTTTATGTGTGCAGTAGTCACTACTCAGATGGCATTTTCCATTTGTTAATTGTTGGGAAGATAACTTGTAATATCCAAATCAGAATAGAGCTAGAAGGGATTTGGAGATCTTATAGTTCAGCCCTCTGCTCAAGCAGGAGAGCCTATTCCATTTCAGACAAATGACTGTCCAGTCTCTTCTTAAAAAACCTCAAGTGCTGAAACACTCACAACTTCTGAAGGCAAGCTATTCCATTGGTTAATTGTCCTCTCTATTAGGAAGCTTCTCCTTAATTCTAGGTTGCTTCTCTCCTTGATTAGTTTCCATTCATTGTTTCCTGACCTGACCTCTGATGCTTTGGAAAATAAATTGACCCTCTCCTCTCTGTGGCAGCCTCTCAAATACTGGAATACTGCTATCATGCCCCTCCTAGTCCTTCCTTTCTGTAGACTAGCCAAACCCAAATCCTGCAACCGTTCTTCATATATTTTAGTCTCCAGGCCTTTAATCATCTTAGTTGCTCTTTGCACTTTTTCCAAAGTCTCAACATCTTTTTTGTAATGTGACCAAAACTGGATGCATTTTTTATCCTATCTGCCTTTTTCCAAATCCAAGTTTGACTGAAGCAAATCCTTTAGGAATCCTCTCTCTTTGTTGGATGGTTACAACTCATCCTAGAGGAATAAAATCAGATAGGATCTTTCTATCCAGAAATACTTACACTTAGACTATGTATAGAAAGATAATCTCATAACAATTCAGTAATAAAAAAACACAAAAATAAATGAAATAATCCAAATTTTAGAAATGAAACTTGTAATTGAGTCTTGGTAAAATGGTGTTTGCCTCTTAGATACTTTTTCAGTATTCTATGATTATATGTATATGTATTTATATATAAAATGTATTTATATTTTTTCATAATGAAACCTTGTTTTGCCTTGTTATTTAAAGAAAGCATCTATTAATTACAACTGTTAAATATGAAAGTTCATCATCAATCTAGTTTACATCATTTGTTTTATTATATTCAAATAATTAATATAATGTACATTATTTGCATAAAGACATCCTTAAGAAAATTGACATAATGTTGTTTTGCAAATGATGTAAAATCTCCAAAGAAATTTAGTGTGCAAAGTCTGGTGAAACTAAAGCCACTAAAATGATTTTTTTCAGTATGGCTTTAAAGCTGTGGACCTTCCCTCTGATAAGAGAAAAATCATTGTCAAATGTCAGAAATGTCATCATTTTTAATGTTTAATATCAACAACTCTGAAAGAGGATTTCTACTTTAATTGAAAATAATTCATGTGTTTTATTAATAATTATAAGAATACTTGCAGTGGCAATTGATTTTCATATTGATTTTAAATCAATAAATAAACATCAATATTTCATAATGAAACTGAAACTGAGATCCAGCATTATATATAGACTTTCCTCTTCCTTCTACAAAAATTACTCCAAAGGGTCTCTCAGTCTCTTAAGGAAATGTTGAGCCATGCATGAGAATTGGAAATGGAATTTCCTATTACCTATCATATCCAGAAATTGATGGATATGGTAGACTATAGGAGGCCACTGGTACATTTTCATAACCTTAGATGTTCTTGGGAGAAAAGAATGAAATAATTTTTAGTAATGGAATTTGATTCTGAATTACCTTAAAAGCCAGATAGACTCCTTGCATTAAAATATTATTTAATTTTTAAAATTACATTTCATCTCAAAAATAGATTTTATTGAATTATACTTTAAACTTAACTTTTATCAACAAATGCAACTCTATAACTATGTGTAAGTTCCTTCCCTGGCTGGTCTCTCAGGAAAGCATGACTTTTGATTCCATTGAATTGAATCAGAAGAACTTTTATTGAGAGACAGTGGTTATAGTAAAGTCAGGCGGAATCTGAAGGTCCTGCACAAAGCACCAAGCAATTATTCCATTTCCCCAACCCCCCTGACCAGTCCACAGGCAGCCAATGTAATGCCGCAAGGATGTTTTGAAAATGCTGAGGTGCTAGGCAAATTGTCAGCGTTCCAACAAAACTCCCTCATCTCCATTCAACAGTCAGAAACAAAGTCCATCCAAATAAGAAACTTTATTGAAGAAGTCATATTGGCACATATGGGAAAACCTGAATTTGAGAGTTACGGGTTTTTCCATCCCAAAAGAGAATTCAAAGACCATCCCCTGCACCCCATCAGTCCATCACATGGTCCAATCAATTCTTCACCCGATTTAGAGACATCCCCATCCAGGTGCAGTGTATCATGCCATTGACTCGGTAATGTTGTTATTTCTACTAATCTACTCCACTATGAAATCCCACCTCCCAATTTCCCAGGCACTAAAATTTGGCAGTTTGGAAACTTCCTTGTAAATATGGCTTCCAAATCTGACACAAATTATAGGTCACTCTCAGGGCACAATGGCCTTGGAACTAGCTGGGAAGGAGTCTGCTCCATTTCCCCCTCCCTACCGTGTTTCCCCCCAAAATACGACCTGCTCAGAAAGTAAATCCTAGCTTGACTTTTACACATGCGCTCAATATAAGCCCTACCACCCCCCAAAATAAGCCCTGATTAAGACCTTACCCACTCCAGGATGCACTAGTAAAAATTAAGCTAGGGTGGGGATATGGGGGGTTGTAGGCGCCCTACTACTTACCTTAGTTGCAGGATAATTGCAGCCAGGCCTTGCACACCTCGACCCATTTCTTCTGCAGCCAGTAGTGCTTTCCTGAAGGCCTCTCCGAAGCTCTGTTATCGGCTACAGAGGCCTTCAGGAAAACCTGCTGGCTGCAGAAGAAATGGGCCGAGGTGTACGAGGCCTGGATGCAACTATCAGAAGCTGAAGAAGTTCCTGAAGGCCTCTGACAGTGAAAAGGAGGCCGGGGGTGACACGCCCAAGTGAGGTGTGTCAATGGACAACACCCCCCCTGAAAATAAGACCCGGTGCCTTTTTTGGTGGAAAAAAAGAAACATAAGACAGGGTCTTATTTTGGGGGAAACACTGGTAATTCCAAAATGGTTACTGGAAAAGTGAAAGCATATGAAAAATGCCAGCAAGCCTTCCTCTCCCTCCACCCCCAACAGAATGGCAGGACATGATGGTGGACCTGACATGCTGGCGCCCTGAACAGCAACATTAGTCCTACAGGACAAAACAAAACAAACAGGGAGAGAAGAAGGATAAAGCAGGAAAATTTCATTTAGCTTTGTCAGATTATTGATTGCAGAAGTGTTTTAAAAGCCTAGGAGCCCTAACATGGCAATGGTCAACTCACTCATTCTGGGCTTGTGGGAAATCCTTCCAAGCTACTAAAAATTTTCCACTATGCTTATGGGGAATCCAGAATCTCTTGGATTTCAAAATGTTGTTCCCTTTCAATCATTAATGGCTCAGGGGATGGTGGAAGCTTAGGGCAGTGGCTTCAGGTTTTAATAAACTGCAGTGAAACACAGGATGGACCCATCAAAGGGACTTGGCCAAGTCTAACTCTACGGTTACAGGGCTAATGATGTGTTTGATGAGGAAAGATCACAGAAACCTGGGTCCCAATTTTTTTGATGGTTGTAGTGACTGTAGATAATGGGTGGAGAGGTAAACTCGGTTGCCAATGCTGAATGGTCTGGGTTCCGCTAGCTTCTTGTCAGCTTGTTTTTTGTAAGCCTCTTGCTTCCTCCAGAGCTTTTCTCACCACTGGCATGTATTTCACAATTGGGAGACCCACTCCTTTAATGAAGAAACTGGGAGGTCGTTGAGGGGGAGTTCAGGTATTGGATCAAACTCCTGTCCTGTGGCCACTCTAAAGGAGTGAACCCTGTGCTACTATGCATACAATTATTATACGCCACTTCAGCAAAAGGCAATAAATCAGTCCAGTTATCTTGCTGATAGTTGATATAACATCTGGGGTACTATTCCAATACCAAATTCATACATTCACACACACCCATTTGTTTGGGGATGGTGACTGGAGTTAAGCCCTTGGTCAGTTTGCACCCTCCCCGGGTGCCGTGCCTGTAGTAGCTGTGGCAGCGACTGGGGTCGTCAAAGCTCCCACCATGGTGTCTAGCGCTGACGCTCGCCCCTTATCTTCCTCCTCCTGGGTCTGTTGGGCTTTGCTGGTGGCAGCCATGGCATGGGGTTTGCATGTGTTCAGAGTTTGGAAGGCCTTCATCATGAATTGCATGGCTTGCTTCATCAGTAGGTCGGCATGATAGGATTCTTCGCTTTCCTCCTTGTCCTTGAGCTCTTCTAGCTCTGGCTGCTGCTATTCCCATCGGCCACCACGGCTGCCTCGGGTGAAGATCACCACTTTGGGTCTTCCTTCCTAGTCTTCCTTCTTTCTGCCTCCAATGGACCACAAGCCCAGCATGAGTGGGTTGACTACTGCCACTTTAGGGCACCTAGGCTTTTAAAGCGCTTGCACAATCAATACTCTGACAAATCTAAATGAAATGTTTCTGCTTTATTCTTCTTCTCTCCCTGTTTGTTTTGTTCTACAGGACTAACATCAGTGTTCAGGGGGACATGCCTCACTCTATTTATCTTTTTTAAAGATTATCTTTCCCAAGAAGCAGCCTTCCTATACAGAAGCCGTGTGATGCCAACTCCACTCATCCAATCCCTATGCATCCTCTACATAGGAAAGCCATGAGGTGGATTAGCCACTTCTCTTTCGAAAGGCAGAACTTCATCTTTTGGAAAGAAATGACTGATCTGCCATGTGGCCTTTGTATATAGAGGCCACTTTTTCCCAGAAGCAGGCACCATTTAGGAACTTCTAAAATGGCACCCACTTCTGGGAGGACACGAATGGCCTTTGTATTAAAGGAAGGTCATGTGATGGATTGTCCGCTTATTGAAAAAAAGTGGAGTGAGGCATGATGGGGAGGAGGAGGGCCAAAGATGTACCCAGCAAAGTGGGAATCTATGCAAAGGGTGCCCCAGAGTGGCGGAGACCTGGGCAAGCAATATCTAACTTCCCCCAGTTTCTGAGGCACCCCATGTTTTGCTTAGCGACCACAATTTACAGCCATAATTCTGCACTCAGTTGTGGTTCTGAGTTGAGGTCTACCTGTAATAGAAAATACTGTACATGTTGTCTTAACCCTAATTGGGACCAGAATTTCCATTGCTAAAAGAAGTGGTTTGTTAGGGAAAGCTTCAAGTGACTGTAGCACATAGCAATGGCAGTTCCAGTAGTTCCATTTGGAGTCATTAAGTAAGGATCTCATGCTGCTTCTGCCCTGCTCGCTCACCTCTGCTTCAACTCCCCCATCTGACTATCTCTCCCCAATCTCTGCCTTTTTGACTGTCTTTATCCTTGCTGCCTATTCCTGCTGCACCCAATTGATCTTTGCCATCTTCTTCCTCTGTTGCTGGCCCAGGTCCTGAGCAAGGATGCAGCTCAGGTTGTATGTAACAAATATGGGAGGATGGCAGAGCCTTATCTATCAAAGGGAACTTGCCAGACCCAGCTAGAGAGATGGCAGAATGAACAATGAAGTGTGAAGTGGCATATTCCATTACTTAACCAAGACGGGTTAGATGTGGTAGCTCGCCTGGAAAAGGTTAGAGGTTGTGTGAGAGATGCTGTTTGGGGTGGCGGTAAACTGGAGAAAGCAGAGGGGATGAGGGCTTCCTGGAGACAAAGTGCATGCTCTGCAGCTTACATTGGAAGCACACCTGGAGATCCTTAGGCTTCAGCAAGGAGAGGAAATAAGCCAAGTGTTGGCAGAGCATCCCCACAGGCCTTCTCTTTGCTCTAAGCCTAGCCTTCCTCCAGAAAAGTCTTGTAAATGGCCAGTATTTTCTGATATGCTAAAGCCTGCAGATATAGCAAAGCCCACAGAACTCTGCAGTTCACTCAAAAGTGCTTCTGGAGAGCCAGCCTGCAACGTTTCAGTGAGAGGTAGTGATGAGCCAGCACTGACAGAACCTCTCCAGCCTTCTGCTCATTCTTGGCCCAAATTTTTTCATGCAATGCCTTGTGAAAGGCCAGCAGCTTCTAATGTGAACTGCAGGCTGTGCTGCACTTCCTCCAGTTCTACTACCCTAAATAGCGCCTCCTGCACATATTCCACATTCACCCAGAAGCCACTGCCACCTCTTCAGCCTTGTCTGGTGATGGAGAGCACTTCATCTCGCCATCCCATCTTTAATTCCATGGCTTATCAAATGTCTATAAATTCAAGCTGTACTGTGTAAGAATGTCATGCCATAATTGTATATTTATATACAATTTATTGCTTATTGTATATACCTTTATTGCTTATTGTTAAAAATTAACATTTGTCTCATCACTTCATTGTTTTTAAATTTTGCCTTATTGTTGAAGGAACAGTTATTTAGTAAAACAAATCGTGTAATTTTGGATGATTATTATATTACTAACACTTGCTCCATCATAGGTAGATTTTGATACTTGGAATAGATTTATATTTCAGACAGAAAATATTCATATAATTTTGTAATGTAGGCATATTTTTCACATGAGATAATCAGTGGTGAAATCTAAAATTTTTCACTACCGGTTCTGTGGCTTGGTGGGTGTGACTTGCTGATCATATGACTGGGTGGGCGTGGCTCACAAAATTACACAACCAAACTCACAAAATTACACAACTCACAAAAATACACAACCCC
>JANHFL010004670.1:89203-99218 GCA_032468155.1 Oxyrhabdium leporinum
AATATTTTTGTTTTTAAAAATTAACAGTACTTAAGTCACTTTGAGTGCTCTTTATGATCTAATTTTAGAAGCTAGATGTAAGATTTCTGTTCTAATAGCTCACAGAGAGAATTATTTAGTTCAAATTTTAATACAGGCTGATTTTGGATTTGCTAAACTTGTAATGAACAAGAACTCTATTATCCTACAATTGTTGCTTTTATCTGAACTGCATGAAGGAGTTCCCCCAAAACGTTTTTTAAAATGCATATATTATGCAAAATAGCATGCAAAAAGACACATATAATTGATTGATTAGATTTATATCTCAACTTTTTGCATATACATATGACTCAGAGAAAATACATGTGAGTATACATAGTGAACATTCTACAAAATTTCTTCACCAATTTTTCAAATACCATATTTTTCGGACTATAAGACACACTTCCACCCCATCCCCACCCCCAAAGTGTTATTTAGTGTTGTTTCTTCATCAACTAGCCTATTTCTCTCTCAAGTCAGCTGAATTTGATGACTCTCAAAGGTCAAGGGGAAAATAGTATAAAGACACAGAATCAAAATTCATGTTAAACTACTTCTATTTTCGGAAACAGATTGATGCTAAAGGCTAAATAAACTGCTTAATTGATTCCGTCAGCACTTACAATATTGTAGCAAGAACAATAGAGGGCACAAGAAATTACACAGGGGAAAAACAATTCTGTCTTTCCTTCTAAGACAAATGACAAAAAAATATTTCTTTTTGTCTGCTCATTTAAACATATGCAGATAGAAGAGTAGCAGTAATAATATGCAATAGCAAAAATGTGCTATAAGATTGAAGAGCGCTTGGGAGATTAATTTTATAGCCCCAGGATTAACTTTTGCCTGAAGCGAAGATCAAGGTAGTTTCTCCTCTTTACTGGAATATAAAAACTGAATGTACTAGTGGCTGGACTTTATTTCAGTGCTGGGAGTAAAATTGTAAATTGCCACTGCCCTTGAGACAATATCTGGGTATAAGGCACTCATGGCATATATATAGTTTGAACATGGACTAACACACAACAGGGAAATATTCAGTTCTAGGTTCAATCTATAGAAAGGCTTGAAAAATGTTAGACTTGAAAGCAATTTGATGGCCTTCTCTCACAACACCTTTAATTGTGATAATCATTAACCTGGTCAAATCCTTTCTTGATGCTTCATACTTCTAAAGACAATTCAATATATACTTATCAAGCAGCAGATACGTAGGGTTTTTTTTAAAAAAATCCTGCAATTTTTCTGTTTCTCTTGTACAACAACCACACCAATATTTACATATACAGATGGATACTGAATCCAGGTACCCTGGAAATATATGTTAACTTTCTGAGGTTAGTGTATAACTCACCCTTCCACAGTTTTTTTTTTCAAGTGAAAATATATGACCAAAAACCTTGGAATGCTTATCAGCAATGGATAAAAGTTGATTTTGTCAAAAATACTCCTGAAATATTAACTGGCTACCCAGTTAAGCCAGTGTTAGTACAGTCAATGTCTCTAATTATGTTTTTGCATCTAAACTGGGTTATAGTCACACTGTTGGAACTTGGAATGCTCCTCTTTTTCATAGCCCCCAACTTGCTTCCTTTCCCAGTTTCAAAAGAACATAGAGAGGAAGAATATGGACAGAGAAAGGACTATAAGTAGACTTGAATTTTCTAACACATTTGGGAAGTATTTAATCTGGTTGAGAATATAATGCAGTGTTGGTGCTGGTAGAAGTAGTTTTAAGTGCACAAGTTAATATAAAGAAATTTAGGTCTGCCTATAGTTTGCTTGATTACATCCAGGGTGTGCAATAATTAATGGTTGAAAGGAAGGGACAGTTATTCAAGAAAATGCTAAAAAAGAGCACACTGAACTATTCTGTAGTTTGACAATTCAGCAGTGTGTGTGCGTGTTTAAAATGGGCTTCCTTTATTTAGCTTTTAAAAAAATTGATCTTTAAAATTACTAGTTTAGCTCAAGTGAAGCGGATGTCAAGCCCTGTGCATTGATTTTTTTTTACTCCTAAGAGGGTGCTGATCTATTCTCTGCCTTTAATTTTGCTTCCTTTGTGGCAAGAATGTCAAGTGATGTGCTATAATTAAGAAACAAGAGATGCCAAGCTTCATATTTCAAGATAACAGCAGTGCACCCTAGAAGCCATGATAAAGATTTTGATTTTCATCTCCCAAGATAATTCTGTATAATTGTTACAATGCACTATTGTAGATGTCTTCTACTGTTGTTTTAAAAGAAAGGCTTGTTTTCATCTCAAAATAACATAGGCATAAAATTTGCAAACCACATGAAGAATAGTCAGTCTACTGGGGAGTGGGGAAGAAATAAGTAACTGAGTTTCCAGTTTCTTTGAAGGATACCTGATTATACTGGTATGCTTACACCAATATTGGCAATATAGGAAGATATGAATGGCATGGAATCTTGTGATCATAAGTGAAAATATTTCTGCTTATGTAGGAAGAAAAGTGTGAGAACTTTTGTTTCAGTATCTTCTAACCTCTGAGTAGTCAAGCTAGGGCTAAAGTTTCATGTGGTAGGTTTCAGTCTGTGATCTTATATAATGTTGATCATCATCATCTCCTTTTAATGACCACATAATCCCTTGCAGGTTGGAGTCTGAGCAACTGAATGGAGCTAGCAGAGTGTTTTAATGCTGGATGCCCTTCCTATTGCCAATGCGGGTTTTTGTTCAGCAGATATATTCTCAGTGTGCTCAGAGAGAGAAATATCTGCCTCTACCTAGGATCGAACTCACAGCCTCCTGATTGTGAGGCGAGAGCTCCACCTCTAGGCCATCATACCATCTTATATAATGTTGATGCCATTCATATATTACTCAAACTTATATTTTAATTTGCTTTGGGATTTTCCTTTCTTTTATCACCATACAACCCTGTGAAGTTGATTTGGCTGAAAGACAGTGGCTAGCCTAAAGTCCTCCAATATGTTTCCATAGTTGAAGGTGAGCTTTTCTAGTCTTCCAATTTTAGCTGCATGAAGTTTTTAAACATATCACACAAGATTTCAGTGAGATTTTAGTATTCCTGAGATCTTACTAGGTTCCATGTAAGAACACTGCAACCTTGTGAGAATCGGCTTTAATTAAATTTCAAGCATTTTGATCTGTTTAATTTTTTTAAAAAAATAATTAAACTATGTTTAATTTTGTAGAGTAGGCATTTGTTGATGTAGCTTGCTACACTATGCTCTGCCAGAATTCAGAGTTATGTAACTAACTCTGTGAATTGGTGAGGTCATACAATTTGTTTTTCTTAATCAACAGGCCCTTATGTCACATAAATGCAGCTTTTTAATCTTTTCAGAATATTCCCCAAAGGTGCTCCATGGGTTGTGTCAGCTGCCAAAAAATAATAATTAAAAAATCCCTCTGAGTGTGCATACTTCCCTGGGGATGAATAAAGCAATGCTCTGGATTTCTTTCAAATTCTTGCTTAATGCTAAGAAGAGATGCACACCCTCTTTCTAAATGCCAACCGTAAACTGCAATTGCCAATTTATTATAATGATAACTACATCAACAGGAAATGTAGAGCCAAGCTGAAACAATGGAGGGGGAGGGGGAGGGACATCTTCAAGCAAGCCAGAGTTGTATTTGAGTTCACTGCGGAAATGAGGTGGGAGGAAGGTGTAAGTCATTCTAGCTTAAGGAAATGGATTCATGGAGCTTCAATATTGAGTATATCTGGGATGAGATGGTTCCATTTATCAAAACGTAGATTTTGATTAAAACATCTTTTTGGGGTTAGATTTGATTTTGACTTGAAATGAGGCAAATACATTATTTTTATCAAATCTGCAATCAAAGGGATTACACTAATTGGATGTTGTGGCAATATACTGTTTGTCACATTCTACAATTGTTCCTAAGCCTTTGATGTGATCCCTATATGCTATGGCTTTCTATTAGTGTCAGTAAAACCATAAGCAGACTGAAAACATGTTAGCTTTATTCTCCCTTGTAGATGACTTGGTGGTCCAGAATGGAAAGTAGGCTAGCCTTAAGAAAGGTTTAAAGGTTTCCGCTGTCCAGTTGTGATGGACTCAGGGAGCAGTGCTGATCTTCAATTCTCAAACAAGGGAGCCTGCATTGTCTGAGAGATATTTCTGTCATCATGTGGCCAGCATAAAAATACTGAATCCAGTAACCTTCCCACCGAAGCAGTACCTATTTATTTACTCGCATTTGCATGCTTTCAAACTGCTAGTTGGCAGGAGCTAGGGCAAATAACGGGAGCTCACCCCATCACACGACACTTGGATCTCAGACCCCGAGCTGTCGGCTTTCCAGCTGTCAAGTATCTTAACCTGTGAGCCATCATGCCCCATTAGCTAGCCTTTTCAATGGGCAAATCAGTGACTGTTAGGCAGGGATTATTGAATGTCTTGTAATCTCTCCTAGGCCTACTGAGCTTGTCTACTGCCTTTAGGAGTTGGCTTTTTTATATAACATGAGAGAAGAAAGCTTCCATTTTATATACTGACTGCACATTGTTTTCGGCCAACCTTCCATGGAAAATTATATCTGGACAGGAATTCACAATCTGAAACACGGGTGTCAAACTCGATCGTGTCATGTGACATCACGTGACATAGCGTGACTTTTTTTGTCTTTGCGGAGCTGGAGTAGGCGTGGCATGCATGTGATGCATCCAGCCCATGGGCCGATAGTTTGACACCCTTGATTTTTTGTCTACATTAAAAGTTTCAACATTCTTAGGACTGACTCCTCAGATATGGCTAGCCAGTCCCTATTCTATTGGGTTTAAAGCTTTTACTGGGAATTGAACTCAGATATCCACACTTCAGACAATTACACATAAAGTACATTAGCTTCACATGCTGGCCAAATCTTGGTGCTATATAAATACTCTAGGACGGGAATACAGTATGTTCCACCATCCCAAGGATTTGTGTGGGATGCCAAGGAACTCACTGCAAATTTAGATGAACTTATTTGTTTTTATTTTTTATTTGTTTTTATTATCTTTGCAAACCCATGGCCTTTTCTTTGAACAGTAGAACATCTTTCTTAGGGTTACAGCTCCCTCTACTGCTAAAGAAAAATATATGACACTTTTTAACAAACAGAAGAACAAGAGGGGACAAAGTGATTCTTCTGTTAATCTCAGAAACTCTCTGAAAGTGAGATGGATAGTCTCTGAATTTGACAAGTTAAATAAAGTTTCAGAAACCTTGGGGAATTTGTAAGAGCAAAATAAACACCCTAAACTTCTGCAGATATCTGTGTAAATGCTCCAAAATGTTGGGGGAAAATCAGCCCTTTTGGGAAGGGGTATTATTAAGGCATGTTTTCCATCCTGGGCACCTGGACATTTGTAAGATGTAGTCTACAATTCCCAGAATTCCTCAGCCAGCATGGAATTTGCTAGTATATTTCACATACTTGGAATTGAAGTCCACACCTTGAAATTGATAAGATTTGGTAACATTGGTAAGATTGGTAACATTGAGAAACAATGTTTTAAGTTCTAAATCGTGATAATTTTAGATATTGCCGAACTTGATGCTGAGTTAATGAAAAAAACAGCACCTTCCTTTCTTTTTCACCAGTTATGGTGCAGTTCCAGACTTGCCTATAATTCAGTGTCGATGGCAATATATTAATTAATTTTTAGTTCCAGGAAGAGAAATGCATATTGTCTAACTTGATTGTGTGCTTAAAATATGTTAGCTGTAGTATCTGGGTATCCTATTATTCAAAATGTATTATTTTGCTACAGAAATCTGAAGAGAGAGATTTGCCTAATAACTGCAGGATGCAAATTATGCATTATACATTCCGTTCAGGTAGAAATAACCAGTGACAGACTTTAATAATATGTAGAAAAAATTATGTTACAATTATGTTTACCGTGGTCTTCCATTAGAAACACTTTTCACATAGATAAGGATAAACATTTACTCGTAATACTGGTAAAACTTGGAACACACCCTATGCTTCAATATATAGCTGCATACACATACATACACACACACACACACACACTCTTACACACACAGAGATACACACACAGAGGAACGTTCTATATTTTGAACTACTGTAGAATTAGATTTATGCATCTCTGTGAAACTGATTGATTCATTGTTTAAAGAAGAGAAAAATATCCTTTCCAAAGTTATTATTTTGTGTAGCAGATAGCACCTTAAGGAAATAGAAATAACACATGCAAGATCACCTTTTAAAATCCTGAAAGTTGACGTCATCTGTTGGCTCTACATCTGAGGAAAAAGGTCTCCTGCTCCTATATACAATGTGGAAAAAAGAATACTGCAAAATCACTTATATTGCTAAAATATAATCTAACATTGTTAGGCAATATTGTTATGTCATTGCTCTTTATTTTTTTAAAAAAAACATGGGCGCCATTTTCATTTCTTGAAATATGAGAAGTGGTTTAGAATTACAGAGCTAATACAGAACTTTGTGTGTATTCTGGCACCATTTTGCAATCAACTTTTAGAACTCTGCAGGAAGCAAAGCGTCTTTTTCCATTCCAAGTTCCAACCAATGAGTTGGAGTCTGAGAACAGAAGAACAATCCAACAGAAGTTATTGGTTATTGATTCCACTTATTACATAATGGAGAATAGGGTTTGTGAGCACTTGAAAGGCTATGGGGATGGATTAGAAAGACAAGTCTTCCTTGTTTTACTAGTCAGAACTTTGCTGATGGAGTTCCAATGATTTTTTTTTGCTGCCACATCAATTTTTATAACAAATCCTATGAAATTGCAATAATTATATACAACAGTATTTTTTTAGTTAATAGGCATCTTTTTATGCCCTAATTATTTCAACTGGGATAACTTTTTATCAGTGTTATACCTAGATAAATGATTATGGGAATGTACAAATTAAAACTGTAGAGGGCTATTCAGCAAAGCAGGTAGGTTTAGGACAACTTGCTGCTGCCAACTTGCCACGACCAACTTGCCACAGCCAATTCACCGTGGCCAACTTGCCATGAAACAATTCATCATGGCCAACTCTCCTCAGGACAACTTGCCACGGGACAAGAGATACACTAATACTGAAGAAATGATGAAATAGAAGCAGTAAAGAAAGGCTGCTGAAGGGGCAAAGTGAAATCTGAATGAAAAAAAATAAAATATTTTAAAAATTATTTTAAATAATTAAATTATTGAATTGTCCTGCGGCAAGTTGTCCCACGGTGAGTTGTCCCAAGGTGAGTTGGCCACAGTGAGTCCCATTCCAAAAGCAGATTACCAATGTGAATAATAGAACCAAGGTTTCTTCTGGCTATGTGAAATTAGTGACTGAAAAGTTGCTAATTGCATCGTAGTGAAAAAAAAGTGTATCTTGTATGTGTGTGCTTGTGAATTTTATTCATTCTGATTATCACATTTCTTCTGTCATTGCAGTGAATAGCAAACATGAAGCAGCTGTTGGGTTATTGCTGAATTTTGTTATAAAGTTAGAATTCTGTGGAGAACATTTTGGCAATATCTGTGGTGGATGCCTTGATGCCAAACTTTGAGAAATTTGAGTTCATTCATAAGGGTATTTGAAGTTTATAGCTTGGATGGAGTAACTAAGGGTGAGGCTTCCTTCTGATCTTTTCACAGTGGGATTACAGCATTAACACATGAAAGTTTCAACAGTATATTACAGAATGTATGTACAATTTGCATTGGAATGTAAATGCTAAAGAATTTTTCTCAAAATAAATTTATATCTAAAATGCTAATTTTGATTTAATTTGGAAACAATTTATGGTCATTTTTTTGCAAAGATATCTGCAACCTCTCAGGTTCAAATTTATTTTAAACCTAAAATGATGCCTGATCCTACCCATGAGATTCCATAGAATGTATTGAGACTTATTTTTGGCGAGGTTTACACTGTGGCTGCACAATCCTAGATTGTCAGGTCCTCCCTCTCCTGCTTACTCAAGAAAGCAGAACTCTTGAAGAGAAGTATTTCAAAAGGAAACTTTTATTGAGCAGAAGTGATAGCAGGACAAAGTGAAAGCAGCTTCTAAAGCCCCTTAGACAATACAGTTAGACTTAAGGCACTTGATACCCCTCCATATAGTCCGATGTGTAATCAGCCAATCCATGGGTGAGGTGGGAATGTTATTGAAATGGTCATCCTGAGGAAGAGATAATTGTGCTTTCTCAGGAAAACGAAAGAAAGTGGAAAGTGAAAGTGTAGGAAAGCAAAAGTATTCTACATGATCCCTCCTCCATCAATTGAATGGCAGTATCACTTTGGGGATCTGATAGTTATGTACATGTCTTTCAAACATTTCTATGTTGGGTTTACATATCTGCATTTTGCAAGGCAGTTTGAAGCTAAGAAATACATGTCACAAAATTTGAAGGTTTGCAATCTGAACAATTACCTTCTAATCTGCATACCTGAATCGTGAATCATGAATCAGTTTGCTTTAAATGTTTACTGAAAACAATTTTTGATGTTCTGGAATCCCACCATCACTAAGACTGTGTCAGCCCTCCTGGTTAACTAATGGGAAACATGATTAGATGAACTAAATTTATTTTATTTTAAGGGTATATTATGAGACTCTTGCAAATCTAAAGGTTAAAAAACTTTTCACCTCCACTTTTAACGGTCTCATCAGTTACAGCTGGTCCTTCCTAAATTTCTTCCTCTGACTATTAAGTGACTGATTGTTTCCTAGGCAGCATCTCTTTTCCTCTCCCCCAATGTCATCCTCACATACTATTAAAGATTGTTTTCTTACTTTCCACTTAAAGGCCAACAAAGCCCACACATACCTTGTGATCTGCTGAATTCTTCCACTTATGAGACCTTAGTTACAAGAATGAATTACCCTCCTTCCAAAGGCTGAAAGTCATTGGTGAAGGGATGACAGATTGTGGGAATCAATTTGCCAGTGGTTGACAAATGTTATAGGTAGTTAGTAAAGCTTGAAGTGTTTACGATCAAAGCAGATATATGTGATGCTACAACTGTACTGTAAATGAGAGATCTACAATAATACTGAAAACAAACTCCTGTCAACCTAAAAAGCAGAATTATTCTGAAACTCTATTTCACCGAAGCATGATACAGCAGTTGGAAGACTGTGGGCCTCAGGGCCTCCATCTTTCACTAGCTGTTAAGCCTCAGTGAATTTTGTCATTACATAGGCTGCAGGTTCTTCCATAATCACCAGTTTTCACAGACGAAAATAGGACCATGTATATTTTTATCCCAGTATATCTTTATTTTATCGACCTTTTATAACACCTCATAGCAGTTCCCTGGATGGTATGCAATCAATTAAAATGTTTCACAAAAAGAGTAGAAAGAAATAGTGATACAAAACAATATAAAAATAATATGATGACCTACCTCAAGAAAACCAATAGTTTTCTTTTCTTTTTTTTAAAGTCAGGAAAAGCAATATAAATAGTTTTAACTACTCAGTTATGCCCAACTCTTGGTGACTTTATAGTCAAATGCTCTCCATGCTACCCTGTCAAGCACAGCTTCTTTCAGTTGTTGGATGTTCATCTTTGTATCCGCTTTGATGGTTTCAAGTCATTTGCTTTCTCCTTCTTCTTGATCCACTAACCATTCCTAGCATCATTGATTTCTCCAATGAATTTGCACGCATGACATAGCCAAAGTGAATCAGATGTAGTCTTGTGATTTTGGCTTCTTTTTTAAAAAACATTTTTTATTAATATAGATAAAAAAGAGCAACATGTTCAAAATCCATATATACAATGTGTTGCCTGGTTATATTTCTTAGGAGTAATATTTGTCATAATCATAATAATAGTATTCTCAAATGGTAGTTTCATAATAACAGTGCTTTTCCCTCATAACATTAATACATATTAATTACTAATACTAATCAAAATTAATAAGTTACAATAAACAACCCTGATAGTGAGATTAATCTTTCTCTTGTAATCTTCGAGATTCTAACTCCTGTTTCTCT
>JANHFL010004671.1:0-21547 GCA_032468155.1 Oxyrhabdium leporinum
GAGAGAGAGAGAGAGAGAGAGAGAGAGAGAGAGAGAGAGAGAGAGAGAGAGAGAGAGAGAGAGAGAGAGAGAGAGTAGAAAAGTCAAATTAGGCATTTTTCAAATGTTTGAAAGGTCAAGCCCAAAAGGTTTGCTATCAGTGTAATAGAGGACAGATTCTGAATCTGGAATGCACTGGCCCAGATTTAGCCATTCCTGATATTAGGAGCCAAAGCTGTGTAGACAGTTGGAGTTAACTTTTTCCTGGTTAAAGTTGTTCCATAAGCTATTGTTTTGACACTTACGCTCATACATGCATTAACTAAGACATCTCATGAAAGAACTGACCACATATCTCCTGTCCTGTATCCAGCTCTGTTAGCTCATCCATCAAATAAAAAACAGAGTGGTTTTCCAACGTACCTTGCAAACAGTTCTCCACAGGCATCCATTAAAGGATATTTAGGGAATAACTTGGAGGGGAAAAAGGAAGAAACATTCTGCTTAATGAGCAAAATGTCTCAAAGGGGGTTTAGGACAACAAGGCCTTGAGTATGCTGCATTTGTGTGTCTGAAAATAATAATCTTTACATTACACACTACAGTTATTTCTGGAGGGAAAAATTGAATTGATCAATCACATTTTAGAGCAAAGCTCTCCAAAATGTACTCTGGCATACTAAATATGAAATGCTTCATTCCTGAAAATGTATTTTATTTTTTTAAAGATAATGATCTAGAATGCCTTTGAATTTGGGGGTAAAATCAATATGATTACAGTGATTTTTGCTTCAAAATTTATTGTATTCTAAGAGGCTTCCCTATGTATATTCCATCACATTGTTTTAAGTAATTTTATATGGCACTGATTAAATGTATTTTCCAAAGATTTTCATTATATGAAGTGCAAATATTTGTTGAGAAAGTTGTTTGCACAGATTAGTTTCAACAGATGGACTTAATATTGCAAGGAATATATGGAAAACATTGGGTTACCAATATAACTTTGACCCATTTACCCATGAAAACCATATTTCATAGGAAAAATTATTTTAAAGTGGATGTTCTGAGGGCACAAGCTGACCCACTCAGAATATTATTACTTTGGATCAGCTGTGTTATGAGGGAGCCATTTTAAAAACATTTGTCGCAGAATTAAAGTATGGGTTTGATTAATCACAGAGTGCGTTCTGTTCGTTTATAAGACTTAAGGATTTTTGTTTGGTTTATATCTTCTCCAGATGTTATTTCTATTTTTGGAGTCTAAAAGTGGGTGGAAGTTTTGAAAGACTTGCTGGGGCTCCTAAATAGTAACCTTTAAAAAAAAAGGAAGTCAATGAAGCTGATATTATTTATTAACACAATCTTTGGATTAATTGGATTAAATGTCCTTTGATAAACTAAGGGAGAATTAATTTCCTATGTTCTTAAAATGAGATTAACACAACAACCACAGTTGGGATGGTTTGCAACCACACAGTGTGAGACATGATTCATAAGTTGGAATATTAATTTATGTATCTTGTTTAATTATCATTACTAGAAGAGAATATTTGCAGTTTAGGGTTGAACTGTGTGGTTCTTGGTGCTCTGTGAGCTTGGCTATTTTCTTGCAGATGTTTCATTACCCAATCAGGTAATATCAGTGCTAGAAGGGAGTGTATATACTAGTATATGCTAATGGTTTGCCCTGTCAATGTTGGTGGGAATGTTCTTGGTGATTTGTTGATCAGACTGTTGTTTATTGTTAGTTTGTTTGTCTGCAAGAAAACAACCAAGAACAGAGTGCACCAAGGACTCCTCAATTATTGTTTTCCTTTGGCTTGACATCAACAGGATTGTCACTATGATTCTGACTGATTGCTATGCATTAAAAGTCCCCAAGACTAGGAGCCTATATCAGGCTGTAGAAATAGGAGTGGCTAGAGGGGGGATAAACTGTAGATGTTTAACTGTGGAGTTTTAATGTTGGGCACTGCCTGTGGAGTCACTGTGTGTGAGTTGGGAAGCTATATAAATCAGTTTAATAAATTTTTAAAAAGAAAGAGTTGTGGATTTTTAAAATTTAGAGACTATGAAACTACTCTGAATGAAAAAAATTACTCCTGATTTATAGTAATGGAGTGTTGATATCTGCTGTTTGGCAACATATATATTACCATTTAAAAAAAAACACATAAATTTGTTACAGCTTATTTTCCCTTTCCCCCTTTTTATCATCATTGTTGTTAATTCTGAAGTTTCATTGTTAAGTTTTTTGCATGTATTTACACTTTTTTCCTGTTAACCTCCTTAACAATTAAAAACTAAAAACTAAAGCCAGCACCTCCTAATGTATCTGAAGGAGATGGGTGGTTTAGAAATAGGGAAAATAAATAAATAAATAAATAAATAAATAAATAAATAAATAAATAAATAAATAAATAAATAATCTATGACCTAATTCTCATTACCATACAATGCCTCATCACACAGGGCTAACTTAATGGTTGTTTAGCTAAATATAACACAGTACCTGAAAAAGCTGCTGGATTAAATTGTGCAGCTCAACTGATCTAGTTATGAAGCTATGCATATCCAATTAAAATTGGGCTTTGCAAAAAGGATAAATAATTAGGGATGAGATTTCAAATTCTTTTCAGCTATGCATAATGGTTACTGTTTTATGACTTTCCTCACGTAGAGTAGCTCTGTTGAAATGTAATGGTGTCATGGCCTTTGCTGGGAGGCAGTTTGATTTTAAATCACGTCTGACACCAAAAACTAGCATTTACTTTGCTATGCACTTATAATAGTCTAATGAGGAAACATTAGTTTTACATTTGTTTTATTCATATATTGTTTTATTATAGAATTCATTTCATTGTCTTTCCTCAAGACAAAAACCTTTCAACATTCCAATTAAGGGATGAGAACTAGGCAGATACTTGATGACCACAGTCCAATCTCTTCATCACAAAAATAGAAAAACTGACAGAGGCAAATGTCTAACTCTGGATTACAAAGGAAGTTTAGAAGAAAGCAGAAGTTATTCCAATATGCAGTTGGCTGCTTTTTTGCATTGTTGGAAAAAATTATGCAGTAGGCAAAAATTACCAGAAATTTATCAGAAAAACAAAAAAGTGAAACAATAGAAAATTAGTATTTTTTCCTTTCAATCGTATTATATTATTTCATTATTCTTTTGCATTAGCAGTGTATTATGGTGTCCAATTACTTAGCTGGTTAAATGCACTGATGCTTGAATTGTGTATAAATAAGACATGTCGCTATTCTACAGCTGTATATGGTAAAGTTAAAGAAACCTACCATAGCACCATCTGCCATGCTTCCTCTAATGTTATATTGAACATGTCCGTTTTTCTTTTGTTTCAAGATGGTGGGTGCATCACCATTTGAAACCGGTTGGGAGAAATGCTGGTGCTTGGAAGACGCACTAAATTCTTTGAAACCTTACTGGCACTCTTGTTTCTACAGCAACCTTGGTTCTATGGTCTTATTCTGTCATGCCAAGAATACTGATATGAGTGAGGCACTGTTGTTTTTTCTGATTCAATTGAAATTATTTTTTAGTTATGGATTTCAACATGGTAAATGTACCAATGCAGCATTCAAAACTAAGAGGCTTAGCTGTTATGAGATGAACCATGATGTTCTCACATTCTTGTATTTATTCTGTATTACAAGAAAATGGTTTAAAATACCTCATTAAGCTGAGCAATCTTCTAATATTCTGGAGAATGTTCTGTCAGATTAATGTTTGTCCTTAGCATCCTGTACACTATTTCCAGACTTGCTCAAAGTGGCAAAGGTTTCAGCATCAGATCATTATTAATTGCATTCCTTTCAACATCATTGTTTCATTTAGGTTTGTTACAGTTTCATCTTTGAAAGCCACCCTGCTAAATAATTCATTTTCTTTCAGTGCCAACAGCTTTGATTTTTCCACAGTGTCAGCTTCTCTATATCATGGCTGGTAATCCTGTCTCTTTACTGCTTCAGGTACTTAGAATGTTGAACAGACACATTGTCAAAAAAGCAGAGAAAAGCTTATCTTTGCTAAAGACGAATGTAAGAAACTTTCTTTTTAGATTTCTTCATAATGGAATTTAATGCATGAATGACAAAGGAAATTATTTTAACAGATAGTCCTCGACTTAACAACCATTTGTTTAGTGATCATTCGAAGTTACGGTGACACTGAAAACTTAGGACCATTTTTCACATTTCTAATCATTGCAGCATCCCCTTGGTCACATGATCCAAATTCAGACACTTGGCAACTGACTCATATTTATGATATCTACAGTGTCCGGGTTCATGTGATCCCTGATCACCTTTTATGGTCTTCCGAAAAGCAAAGCCAATCAGGAAACCAGATTCACTTTGCAACCAAGTTACTAACCTAACAATGAAGTGGTTCACTTAACAACTGTGTCAAGAAGGTTCATAAAATGTGGGGAATCTCCCTTAACAACTCTATTGCTTAGCAACCAAAATGTTGGCCTCAATTGTGGTCATAAATCAAGGACTATCTGTATCTCAAATGTATTTTATGGAAGGAAAGTTGTCATTCATTATTTTCAAGACACCTGTATTTTTCTTCTTTGCCAATGTCTTCCCTCCCTCCTTCTCATTTTCTTTCCCCAGTAATTTAAATTTTTGCCTGTTATGCCTTTGTTCCCTTTTCCAGTTTGAAACCATTTGGAAGGTACCTGGGGACTGTATTGAGAAGGAGAGCTAATGCTATGCTATGCTATGCTATGTGTGTGTGTGTGAGAGAGAGAGACAGAGACAGAGACAGAGACAGAGACAGAGACAGAGAGAGAGAGAGGGAGGGAGGGAGGGAGAAAACAAGAGAGAGAATGAAAAAGCCATTAAAGCTTAGGTCCAGTAGATTTAACTGGTAAATTGAATTGTTCATTTATTTACTAGGCAAAATAGTCAGATGCTTTGCTTCTCTGCATATTGAAATGATAGTGGTAAAGTATTATTCTATACTAGTAGTCTATAATAATAAAGAAGGTGACTAGAAAGTTAACCATAATAGAAACACAATACAATATGTAAGAGTTATGATGAATCTGTTTCATTCTTAATAGCAGTCAATTTTGCCAAATTTTACAAACTGCTTTGCAAAACGCAGCAACATGATACGTTACGCTGTGGATACAGTCAGAGGCCTGAGTACCAAGACATCATGCTGCTGAGTATGGCCAGGCAGCCTTGCAAATATTGGGGAGATGAGAAATCTCCCGGTGCTTGAATGGTTTCCATCAGGGAGGAACAGCATTCTATTATGCTAAGACAAAGGCTCATGCTGGGGAATTTCTAGCTGCCCAAGATAAGCTGAGGGGCTATACTCCTTTGCCAATTGGTAAAATAGGAAATGAAAGCCTTCTTACAACATTTTCATGCTCTACATCCTTTATTTGCTGCTTTTAAAGGGATCTCCTCATCTTCCTACTCCTAAGCAGATAGGAAGAAAATGTGATAATGTTGATAGTGATGGCTTCCAGGAAGCCAACTCTAGTATTAAAGGAGCTAAGCCTGTTGGGAAAAATATTTAACTAGAACCGCTAAATTTGGTTCATCAAACTCTATCCTCCACCTTTGGTCTGATCCAGCCTCATAATGGGCAGTAGAAACAGGGGAAACAATAGGATGAAACCAATTTAACTATTCCTATTCTACTTTCTTACTTGTCCTGGGCCAAAACTCCTGCCTCGCGTATAACCTTCCTGGAAAAGAGCAGCAGAAGCTGGGATTTTTCTGCCTTGCTCTCTTTCTCTGACTTTTCTGGAATGTTGACAAGTACTGATGAATGCATGGGTTCAAGTTTATTTTTTCATCTTTTTATCAAATTTTAAAACTGCCCATCTCCCTCACAGAGGGACTCTGTACTTCTCAGTCTCATTATTCCTCATCTGTAAAATGGGTATATGTTTTCTATATGCTAAATTTCATTTATTTATATATATATATATAAATGTGTGTGTGTGTGTGTGTGTATTTGTGTGTGTACACACACACACACACACACACGTATAGTCACAGTTGCCCCTGGGTTGCACTGGCATATGGGAGGCTGGTATCATGCTTAGACACTAAGTTTCATAGCTGTTAACTTTTAACTAATTAACTTCATATTACGCTCTAGGCAGGAATTACAACTTTTCATTTTAAGATCTGACAAGTTTCCTAGGAAAAAAAAGGAAAACAAGAAAATGTCTTCTAGAATATTGAAAGAAGCATTTCAGTCAGAACTTCTCCTTGGGCACTGGAGTTCAGATAAAGTAAAATAAAATTAGCAATTCATGCATTGTCTTATTTACCCACATAATCCTGCTGCTTGTCAGATTAATGCAGACACCATTGTTAATAAGATTACATCTCATTTGCTAGGCTCTTTTGATTTAGTTCTTTGGGGAAAAGCAGTTAATATAATAAAAGAAGAGTAAACCAAGTTTGCCTTACAAGCCTCTTCTTGACAATCAAAAACCTCACAAATACAAAGCAAAACAAATAACAAAATGGATATCCATAAAACCAGTCAGTTGGATTTTGTTATTTGCTATCTAGTGGTAAGCATAAATGAGAAGCAATTACTTCCTACTTTGCTGATGTAATTTCCTGTATTTTTCCTTTCTATTTTCCTCCCACCTCATTTTGTCAGATTTCTGTCTGGCTTTTTAAACCAAGTAATGGTGCTAGTGGCACTTATAAGAATAAAATATAAAAAATAGTAAAAGGACAATTATATAAAAATATTCGACACAAATACAGTCTTATTCAATTGAGTAGCTGGACGAGCATGTTCTCAAAAAAAAACCAACCCACAAAGTTGAAAAAAAGTGATAAGAATCTGCTTAACTTGCCTTGCTGGGAATTTTCAGAGCTAGAGAGCAGCTACTAAAAAATATTAGGTTTTGTTCCCTCCAAATAACTTTTTCAGAAAACATCGGACACTATAGACAGGCTCTCAAGTATCCAGATCCCATCCCTTTTCGGAATTGATAAATATTAATAGTACTCCTGAAACTAATCTAATCTGGCCAAATATATCAACTAAATAAGAATTTGTATGTTTGTTTGTTTATTTAAATAAGACTAAGAGAGGCGTATTATCTTTGGCTGTGCAATTTCATACTTGGTCATCATCAACTAGGAGAAGCTGAAAACATACTTGAATTCAGCAGACCACAAATCTGAATCTTTAAAAAGTGTGCAACATACTACGTATCATTGATGCAACCCTACTGTGTGTCTTTGTCAAACCAGGAACATCTTTGTCTTATCTGGATTCTTTTGTTTGCCTTTCACAACCCATCCACATACAATATGAGATACTGATTTAAAATTTATATGGCTTTCCTGAATTCTGATTTTGATGGAAGGAAACAAGATTTGGGCATCAACCATCCCAACAGTTATGTGTCTCTATTAGAAAGCATGAAGGACTATAGGCGTCTAATAGAGAATGGAACAAGATGCCCCTCAGAATCTTCTTTTGATATTGCACTTCAGGAAGAGTACTATAAAAGAGTGTATCCAAGTCCCATCTCATATAGATGACTCAGACCTGATTTCTTATAATCCACAGGTTTATTTGCAAAGTACAATGTGACATACATGATAGAACAGGATATTGTTGTATCTTGTTGTGCATGGCTTACTGCATATCAACCATATATGAATTCTACAAGCTACATATGTAAACTTTGCATCAGCAAGGCTATCTAAATTTATCAACCATCTAAAAGAATGAAGATACATATAGGAGGTTCCATGAGAGATCATTGCAAGGTCATGCAAAGAAGAGATTCAATGGAAGAGCACAAATAGGTCATATATATGGGAAATTCCATGGGGAGTTCATAGAAAGGTCAATCCTTTACTTTCTGTCAGCTCAAAGAAATAGGCAGCAAATGTTTCCTGGAAGGGCTAGAAAAAGGGACTGGGAAGAGCTTCCAAAAGAAAAATGAAACTGACTAAACAGTAGAACATCAAGCATCTTTCCCCCCCCCCCCAAATTATTCTTATAGAAATACTATGTCACAGACATTTTTGCTGTTTAACCTTTTTCCCCTTCCTAGGCTCCTAGAGTTTAACACTATTAGTGCATGTGAAACGTACGCCTGGTGTTTTTTTTTCTGATCCCCCTTTTTCCTATTTTGAATTGAAGAGTGCCTCTGCATCAAGATACAGTTTTGGAATAATTACACCCCAGACTGATATGCCACATTTATATCCTAGACAATTACCATTCCTTTTTAACTGCAAGAGATTATATGCAGATATTGCCTTATGTCCTAAGTACACAATGTACATCTGCAAGGCTGTATATGGTCCATTAAAATTTGGATATGGATTCCTAAACCTTTCAAAAGTTGCCAATTAATTTTCTTTAATGTGGCAGAAAAATAATAATCATGTGAACTATTTATGCAATGTAATTAAGTGTCAATTTAAATAAAACCAATTTTATTTCTGTATGCAATCTTTGGTAGACCTTCAAGGCAAGTGCAGCTCTTGCCCTAAAATAAAAAGCTAATCTCTTTAAAAAACCTTACATTAACCCATGCTGATGTCCTGATTCAGAGTAACCTGGTTGGTTATGTGCCATCAAGTCAGTCTGGACTCCTGGTGATCACACAGACCACATTTTCTTCACAATGATTTATCCCATACCTATTCTTTCAAGTCTCCCAGTGATGTAGTCATTGCCACTGCAGCTGAGTCAGTCCACCTTGCTGCTGGTTGTCCTCTTCTTCTTTTTCCCTAGACCTTCCCTGAAGAGTCTTTGGCAGAGATCTGGGTCTTCACATAATGTGTCTAAAGTAGGATAATTTGAGCCTGATAATTTGTGCCTCGAGTGAGAACTCTGCATTGATTTCTTTTACGATTTCTTGGTTTGTTTTTTGGCTGTCCATGGTATTCTCCAGAGTCTTCTCCAATTCCAAAGTTCAAAAATGTCATTAATCTTCCTATCTTGCGTCCTGCTTCTAAAATAATATGTAAGAGAGATACACAAAGATATTTTGCTTTGTTCACTGACATGAATTTCCTGATGGATTAGAGCCTCTGTAAACTTTCCTTAAAGGTTGCTGAACATCTGTATCCGAAAAATGGTGTACTTTTACCTGGAATATCTTTTGCCACATACACTGTATCAAACATATTTTCCCAATAATCAGTAGCTTTGCTACCATTCTTACTCCTAAACAAAAGAGTCCCAAGAGATTCTCCAGCATATTAGAGTATGACATGAAAAGTTTAAGGTGATAAGAGAGCAGTGATTCCTGACATTCTCTTGTATGAGTAGCAGATTTATTTTCTCCTTACATGGTCTTTGAATGCAGTGCAATGTGTTGGTTAAAGTATGCAACCTTGTAAGGAGGGTGGTATGCAGGAACCAATAAAAACATCAAAACACCAGCAAGTGGGTTCCCTGCACTGGCTGCGTAATGGAAATTCTCCACTCCATTCTATTAATTATTCTCTCTTATAAATACTTTGAGAAATAGGATTTGTTTTGGCAGTGGAAAATAGTCTGGAACGTGTTTCTATATATAATTATAAGTTTCATAGTTAGCTGTTGGGAGGAAAACCCAACTCATATTTCAAAGGTCTATTTTTTGCAGCTTTAATTCCTATCCATAGTTTGTTAATTTTTTAAATTTGTGTTACACTTTTACCAAAGAGAATCAAACAGCTACAAAAAGAAATAAATTAGCAAAATTAAACTATTGGTATAAATCTTTAAAACTTCATTAATATATTCAACAGACTTTCAACAGATGAGTGTTCCATCCATTTCTCTGTTGTGGGAATTGAAGTATTTTTCCATTTCTGTACATGCAGAACTCTTGACACAGTCAACATGTAGAATAACAAAATTCCAAATCTTTTTGCCAACTCTTTATCCCTTCAGGTTTCAATTTTAGGTTAATCTTTATCCCTTCAGGTTTCAATTTTAGGTTAATCTTAAGAATCTTCTGCACTGTAACATGAATCTGAGTCCAATACTTCTTTACTTTCTCGCAAGTCCATTAAAGGTGATAACAAGTACCTTCTTTAGAAAACAAGTGGAAATACAATTTCCAAGAGAGTATATTCTAATAAATAGGAGCAGTGCCCTTTTCAAAAACTAAAAACAGCAGGAATATTTGGACACGTAACTCACTTGGCTTGTAGACATGATTAAAATGCACAGGTAACACAACTTGGAGAATTTTAGTCTCAACGAAACATGCTCAGGTTATTATTACTGAGTTATTATCTCAAAAATGAGATAAGTGCTCAAACAAAAACAATACCATAGAGAAAGAAAAATAAGAGACTCCCAACCAAAACCAGTGTGGCTGAATAAAGAACTCTCTGACAAACCAAGGGACACAAAAGACAAGTATAAAAAATGGAAAGAGTTTACAATATGTGCCTTTCCCTTTGGTGTAGGTTGGCTGAAGAGATTTGAAGTTGAAGTTCATGTGTGGGATATCCTCTATTTTTGTACTTTCATACTGGTCAGCTGGAGAAAACACCAAGTGAATCATCATGTTCTCATTCTAAGGTTAGCAAAAGTGAATTAGACTGGAATTTTCCGAGGGATTAGAGAGTGAAAACAGTGGAAGTGTTTATTCAGTTTATTCTCAGCTTAGTTTACCTCTCGAGTCTTTCTCTCCTCTATCTGACTTGTGATAACAGCAAGTATGATGTAGGCTGCAGCCCGGTTCTTAGCAGTCAATCCCGCCTATCTGCAAGCTGCCACCTCAGAACAAGGTGTTGATTGAGCACTGTCATCAGTATCCATAACTCTGCATTCCAGATTCTTTACATTTTCATCCCCAGCTCTCCTTTTTCAAAAGCTGCATGACTGGAAAGCCACTAAACCCAAAATTACCCGATTCCATGTTCACTTCAGAATAACATTTAAAATCAAGTTTGCCAGTAATTTGGCCAGGGCAACAAAAAATTGATCTCCCGTACCCTTATTATGGTGAAAAGACTGATACTGCAGCATTGGGAAGATAAATGTATGGCCCCTTTTACTCAATGGGTTGAGGACCTGTTTGCATTTGCCACCTATGAACAGATTGCCTATACAAATAGACTTTGTATGGATAAATATAATAAAATATGATACAAAGTACAATAGGTTAAAAAACAAGTTAGTTATATAAATGTATTAGTTTATATATGCATATATAGTAAATGTATTGCATCACTTATATAAAATACATTAGATTAAAACATGATAATTATATAAATGTTATGTATTTGAATAATAAGATAGCTATGTATAGATTTGTAACTATTTTACTGTTAAAATGCTAAATCTTTTTTCTTTTACTGTATTTTGCACTTTTTAAAATAATGACAACTTTATTTTTTTCTCTCTTTCCTTTGACAATGTATTTATTTTTATTTTGGGGTTTTGCTTTTTATTCTATTCCTCTGTCATTACTTTAAAAACAATTAAAGGAAAAAATTTAAAAAGTCTGTTCTTGATCTTTTTAGGGACTATATACTATGAGGCTTATATTGTTCAATTTCATTCCGTTATTCATTCACCACAAGTTTTTATGGAGGGTTCAGACAAGGTTGAGAAATGCTGGTCCGGCCATTTAAAACTTTTCTGTTTCCCTTAAAGAGCTCTCATCCTCACATGAGGAGCCTGCATCTCATCCCTCACCCATACTCTCCTTATGCAAAATTAATTAATTCCCATCCCCCTTATTAGGATGTTTATATAGTCATATATTTATATGTTTAATTGATGTAGTATTTTTATGAGTACAGTATCTTACCAAACTCAATCATCAAACTCAAGATAAACCACATCCATCATCTTACTTATGTTCCCCCCACCCCCCCGGGGTAAATTCAGTTGCAACCATCTGTAATAAATTTGTATTGCAAAATCCTAGCTGTTAACTTTTCCCCTACAGTAAATAAACAACTAATTGAAATCATCCCATTGCTAGCATTTCTACTATTGATGTTTACTAATTATTTATGTCCCCTAAATCTAATTGGTTGGTTAAGAGAAAAATGATGCACCCTGAAGCAGTATTTTAGCTGGATTTTAACAAACAGGAAACATGTAAATAGCAGGGGGGGGGGGGGGGAGAAAAACGACATAACCAACCAATGGCCAGAATTATACCTCTGTAAATAGCATTTATGGCTTTTAAGAGGGGCAGCTTCTACTTGTGACTGCAGGCAGAAACAAAAGGTTAAACTCTGCAATAGCAACTCATCAGCTTGTAACTGCTGAACTAACAAAGCTGATAAAGTGCTATCAGGTGTTTTTTTTCAAAATAAACAATGTCTAGCTATAAAATCTCAGTTTAAATGGACTAGATTACCGAACAGAGATGCAGCTATTCAATGAAACCAGACATTTTTTTTCTGGAGGGGAGTGCCCTACATTTTATCTTTCTGTAGCATGAGAACTGAATATTAAAAAAGTACATGCAGTTAAGTCATGAAATACTCTGGGATCAGGCGGAAACTCTATTTGTTTTGAATTGCTTTTAATTAAAATTAGATACTATTACTATGGTTGGTCCATTATTAGTAGGAAAGACTAAAATAACATAGCAGCAACACTGAGATGGATTTGGATCAGATGAAGATGTTAAGAGAATATGTTACTGAAATCAAGTAAAGTAACTTCATTGAGATATTTTTAAAATTCCAATTTACTGGGGAAACATTTAGAATCCAGCATGAATGATTTAGTTGTGAATGATTGTGAATAGTTATTTGACTTCTAGTTCATCTGATTTTATCTTGTATGTCTTGGACTGGTTTTAGATCATAGATGTTTATGTGTGCATACAGTACATGTAGAGCTTGATTTATTGTGTGTATTGATTTATATTAGACTTTTATCCAACTGGTCTTTAGCTATAATAAGAAAATTTCATTTCATATATTTATATGTTTAATTCATATGGCATTAAGTAGATTTTGTGTTAATAGCTTGGTAGTATATGCCTAACCATTTGCAATTAAATTGCACATGTCCTATGCTGCACATTCTGCATTTATGATTGTATAATTCTGCAATTATTTACTCCTAAATTTTAGTATTTCTGTTTTATAAGCTATTTAACCCAGTTCCAAGGCTTATTGTGAAATGGCTACTTGGGGAGAACAACTGACAGCAATTTTGGTTCATGGCTGCTCTTCCACCACAGCACCCTATTATGTAACAAGTATTTTACAATATTCGTGGAACACTCTTGCACAATTTGTACTCTATTGTACTGAGTATACTCTATAAATTTAGTATACTCTATAAATTGAATCTATTAATTCAGAAGAAAGGACAGCACAGTTAGCAATGCTGTCACTTAACATTTAAAGAACTTTATTAATGGCAAGGTTTATTGAAGTACTAGTCCTGGACTTAATGACCAGAAATTCAAATCAAGGGAAGAGGAGCAATCCCAAAGTATCTTCCACAGGTACAACTACTTTATTCTGTTATTTCCCTCCTTTCCATATCTCAGTTTTGTCCCAGGTTTCTCTGTCCGAAAACAATATTACTGATACTTGAAGTCACCCATTGTGCTGTGTTTCAAAATTCAAAATAGTCTGATTTTCCAACAGCTCAAAGCAGTTTCATGTTGAACTTTCACATTAATGGCATTCTCATGAATCCATCCTACATTTATGGGTATTCCCCAAGGACTTTCCACCTCTCAGTTGTGTTTCAGTTAGCAGAGCCTGGGGATAAGCATCATGGAGCAGCTCTGCTAGCATGAAGTTTGAGTTTGCAGCTATGGATGACACACCTCTCCTGCATCTGTGATCTGGTACCATGAAAAAGATGGCTTTCCAGCTTCCACCACCAATCTTTCTTGTCACTATCCTGTTTGTACCTTATTGTACATTTGGGTGTTATGCTGATTTGCCTCCTTCCTTCAGGGCTGAATTCAGTCAGTGATGATTGGGGTGCCCCTACTAAGTGCCACTGGGTTAGATATCATTGGTATGCTAATGATAGCCAATGTACATCTCTACCCCTGGTGAATTAAGCATTGCCATGAACATCTTATCCCAGTGCCTGGAGGCTGTGAGGGTTTGGATGGGGGACAATAGCTTCAGCTGACCCCTGGCACAACTAAATGGCTTTAGTTTTTGGAGCCTACTGATTCAGGACTATGCCATCTTTGAGGCTGCATGGGGTTGCGCTACCCCAGATACATCCAGTGCACAATTTGGGGGTCCTTTAGACTCACAACTCCTATTCAAGGAGCAGGTGGAAGTCATAGCTATAAGGGTTTTTTCACAGATTTGTCATGTGTGCCATTTGTGCTCATTCTTGGATCAGCAGACCCTATTTATAGTCACCCGTGTCCTAGTGACTTCCAGATTGGACTACTGCAACGGACTGTACATAGGGCTGTCCTTGAAAAGTATCTGGAAGCCTCAGATGGTCCAGAATGCAGCAGTATGGATAGGTATGTGCGCTCATAAGGCAACACATATTAGATCTCAGCACTGTGAGTTGCATTGGTTGCCAGTTGCATTGGGGTCCAATTCAAGGTGCATCTTGTAGGTCTCAGGAAACACAACTGCTTTGCTGTGATGCCTGCCTTATGAAATATTCTTCTCCCCAAATTAGATTGTCCCCATTGATTTTGATATTAAGAGAAGGCTTTTAACACCTGGTTATGCGGTAAGGCTTGGGGCTCCCATGGAATCAGAGATCTATCTAGATGGCTCCATTGTAGAAGGGACCATTTTTATTTCCTTCAATGATGGGATTTTCAGTTTTTTTAGGATATTTATTATTATGTCTGTTATATTTGTATTTGCTATTTTTATATTCTCACTTTGTATCTATTGCTGTGTTTTGCCCAGAGTTGCTTTGGGTAAGATGGGCAGCTATATAAATTTG
Organism: Oxyrhabdium leporinum; assembly: GCA_032468155.1. Classification (NCBI taxonomy): domain Eukaryota; kingdom Metazoa; phylum Chordata; class Lepidosauria; order Squamata; family Cyclocoridae; genus Oxyrhabdium; species Oxyrhabdium leporinum. Next base: position 14,897 of record JANHFL010004671.1, read on the forward strand.
ATTAATAATAGCAGTATTGGGAGGAATATTGTGCAAATGATAAGGCAATTGTACATGCACACAAATGCATTGACTGGGAAAAGGAATGAAGGAAGAGTTAGAATCATATTTGTTTCTCATTCTACAAAGGACGGAGAAGGGCTGCTGTTAATTCAGGGACTCTGGAAGCCAACTGGAGATCAGTAAACTCAATAATTGGCTCAATGGCTGGCTGAAAATGTTCTCTGCAAGATTGCACATTAATTGCTCAGTGCAATTCTGATGGCTACATATGATGAAGACAAAGATAAAATACTGGACCTTTTAAAGTCTACTAGGAATAATATGTAGGTAGAATTTCTGGCAGTCCAGTGTGAAGAAGTTCTTGCTGAGAAACAAGATGGGGAAACCATTAGCATTTTTACAACTTCACACAGATGTGGAATCTCTGTGAAATTCCTGAAGGAAGCAGAACAATAATTCTATGGAAACCTTGCCTGGAAGTTTTCTCTGCAGCATTTATCTATTTCAGAGCATAAGCAAATAAAAGGATATTAATAAATTACATAGAAGCGCTATGTGGGAGAAGCAAGCAGTGGTGTGGAGTTGCTGGACTTTACTTCACCACTAGATGGCAAAGAAGAAACAGCTTCTCTCATGCTTCATTTAGAGAAGTATGTTAAAGGTAGAGACAAAAAACAGGATCCTCATCTACAATGTGAAATGAACTTCCTTCCAGCTTATAAAGTGAATGATGCAAACTGTATTAATAAAAGAAATGCTAGATTGCCCTTAGTTACATCTCTCTGCCCATGGCTTAGTTTACACTTTTTCTCTTACAAACAAAAGGGACTACAAATACATTTAGTGTTCATGTATTGCTTATTGAAATCTTTTTGGATGGCTTCTATAAAGTCCATTAACTGCTCCAGATATTTCAGCCCAGGTTAAAAGCAGCAAAAGGTTGTGTTACTAACATGTATGTAATCTTCTTTCACAATTTAATTTGCACAACTCTTTCCCATCTTCAGTCTCCAAGAGTACATTTAGATGTTCTTCCAAATATGTCATTGTTGTGAAAGTGTTACCACCACCTTTTTTCTTATTCTAATTCTGTTCTATGTTTCTGCAAATACAGTGACCATGGTGCCATCTTGTTATACACACAGCAGATACTGCTGTCATTGAAATTCAGTAACATAGTATACCTATTTTGGGTGACATAGATTCAAAACTCTAAATCAATAATGGACTGCTCTTCTGATCACCTTTTCCAACTTCTTTGGAAGACTATATAGACAAAATAAAATAATTACATGACTAGCTGTAATTTAACTCTGTACATCATTGCATTTGTTTGGGGCTAAATTTAATTCCATGGGATTGGTGAAATAAATCAACTGATCTGTACTTGGTGTTCCCAGAATATCCCCAATCTCACCTCACGTTAACCATTTTGTGAGAACAGGTCCATTATGTTGCTTGTTAAAATTCAGTTGTTTTTATAAGGCAAATCACTGTTGCATAAATTACTTCAAATGCAATCAAAACTAAAAGCAGGTTTATTGTTTTCTAGAAATGTGAAGTGTGAGACAGTAACATCTGACCACTATTTAGGGAATTTATGGACTTCACATTTCATATGCACACACTATATCATAGATCAGGGGTGTCAAACTGGCGGCCCATGATCCAGATGCATCACGTGCAGGCCACGCCCACCCCAGCTCTGCAAAGGGGAAAAATGTCATGATACATCACATGATGGCAACATGATTCCATGAGTTTGACACCCCTCACATAGATGATATCAATCCCTTTTCTATGAAAAAGATTTTAGTCCTTCCATTAATATATTAAATCACACATTTATTTCCCTGCATGAACAATGGATCCTATCCAACAAAATGAAATGTAATTTGGAGAAAAGCAAGGTTATACACCTGGGCAGGAAAAACCAAACATACAAGTACAGATTAGGCAAAACCTGGTTCAAAAACAGTAACTGTAAGAGGGACCTTGGAGTCATAGTGGACGATCACTTAAACATGAGTTAGCAGTGTGCAGCGGCAGCCAAAAAAAAAGCTAATACAGTTCTTGGTTGTATAAATAGAGGCACAGAATCAAAATTGCATGAAGCATTCGTACTGCTTTATAAATCCTTAGCAAGGCCACACCTGGAATACTATATCTAGTTTTGGTCACCACGTTACAAAAAAGATGTTGAGACTTTGGAAAAGTCTAAAAGAGCAGCAATTAAGGTGATTAAAGATTTGGAGACTTAAAACATATGAAGAATGGATGCAGAATTTGGCTAGACTAGAAAAAAAAAGGGACTAGGGGTGGCATGATATTAGTATTCCAGTATCTGAGGAAGCGCCACAAAGAGGAGAGAGTCAACTTATTTTCCAAAGCACCAGGGGACAGGACAAGAAACAATGGATATAAACTAATCAAGGAGAGAAGAAACCTGGAATTAAGGAGAAACTTTCTAACAACAAGGAAAATTAACCAGTGGAACAGTTTGCTGTCAGAAGTTGTGGGTGCTTCATCACTGGAGGTTTTTAAGAAGAGACTGGACAGTCACTTGTCTCAAATGGTATAGTGTCTCCTGCTTGAGCGGGGGGTTGGACTAGAAGACCTCCAAGGTTCCTTCCAGCTCTGTTCTGATTGATTGACTTACCCACTTCACAGGTCCAGTGTACCTTCATAAAAATTACTACCTACTGCCTGTCTGACTTAGTTTCATAGATACACATCATCTCTCCTTTTGGTAATTCATATTTTTCATCTTTTACCCAGTTTGCATTTGAAATCATAAACTTCCATGTTGCTCATGGCCTTCACTGCCAGTGACAGTCAGTGATTAGGAAATTAAGCAGAGACTTTGTTATTAATGTTGCCTATATTTGTTCATAACAGATTTTAAGTGCACTTCTCTCAGGATGTCAGATAATAAGTTCAAAAAATGCTTTCGATTTCCTCCTTGTTCACACAATCACTGGACCTAAAACCTATCATAGAAGCATATAATTATACTATTGTAAGGAATCTTGGAAGTCTTCTTATCCAACCCACTGGTCAAGGCAGGAATCTTCATATATCTGGGACAAAAGTTTATCAAATCTTTACTTGAAAATCTCCAGTGTTGGAGCAGCCACAACTCTAGGAGCCAAGTTGCTCCACTGCTTAATAGTTCTATCAGGAAATTCCTCCTTACTTTCAGACTGGACCTCTCTCTGATGAGTTTCCACCCATTGCTTCTTGTCATACCCTCAGGTGCTCTGGAGAATAAATTGACACCCTCTTTCCTGTGACAGTTCCTGAAGTACTGGAAGGCAGCTATCATGTCTCCTTTCAGGCTTCTTTTAATTAAACTAAACACACTTTGTTCCTTCAGCCATTCTTTACAGGCTTCAGCCTACAGACCCCTTATCATATTTATTGGTCTTCTCTGCACTCTTTTTAGGGCCTCAGCATCTTTTATTGTGGTGATGAGAACTGGACACAGTATTCCAAATGTGACCTCACCAATGCAGTATAGAGCAGTATTGTAAAGTCCTGCCTCTACTCCCCATTCAAGAAAGTACAGACTCTTGAGATAGTAGCATTTCAAAAGGAATTTTTTTATTGAAAGGAAGTGATTGCAAGACAAGAGCAAAGCAGGGTTTAAGGTCCCCTTAGGCAATTCTGTTAGGATAAATGAGTTAGAAACCCCTCCCCTCAGTCCGATGTCGAATGAGCCAATCCACAGGTGTGAAGATGTTGTGAAAACGGTCATCCTGGGAAGGAGATAAGAGACAGTTCCAAGGCGCTTCTTTCAGGAGGTTTCAGAACTGAGACAAAACAAATGGCCCTCCCCCCTTACACATTCCCAAAGGTAAATCAAAGCACAGGGCAGATAGGTGTCAGAGCTAGGGTTATAAACTAAGGGGTTACAGGATATGTAGGAAACAGGAAGAGGGCAATAAGTGAATAAATGATCCGGGCCCGCCTCCCCACAGAAATGGCAGTATCATGATAGGGATCTGACAAGTACAATCACTACTCATGATCTTGGTACTATCCCTTTTATTGATACAGCCCAGGATTGGTTGGTTTTGGGCAGCTGCAGAATACTGCTGACTCATACTTAAATGGTGGTCGACCAGGACACCTAGATAGAATAGAATAGTATATTCTTTATTGTTTAAGTATGATTGGACACACAAGGAATGAGTAGTACCCATACTACTCATGAGAGCTCTCTCATGGGTGTTTCCGTTAAGCCAGGTACTGCCTATTATATACCTGTGCATTTGGTTTTTCCTGCCTAAGTGCAGGACTTTACTTTTCTCACCACTGAACTACACCTTGTTGGATAAGACCCAAGGCTCAAATCTGTCCAGATCCTTCTGAATCTTGACTCTATCTTCCAAAATGTGAGCAATTTCCCCCAACTTTATGGCACCTGTAAATTTGGTGAGCACCCCTTTAATCCCCTCATCTATATCATTTATGAAGATGAAGATCTGGGCCCAAGGCAGAAGCGTAAGCAAACCTACTGCATACTTTCATTCACATAAATGTAGTTCAATTAAGGAAAATCCATCTGGTTGCAGTACAATCTATCCCACATTATCCTATCTTACCAAGAAATGGGCTGAAATCTATGTATACTATATCCACAGAATTTTCTTAGTCCACTATTTTTCCAAGGAGACAAAGTCCATTTCACTATTGCTTGTGGTGAACTCTTCACTCTTCCAGAATTCTCTAATAGTGCACAACACGCAGTTTGATCCAATGAGACAAGGTTCCACTTCTCTGTTGTTGCTCATGGCGAGTTCCTCTACCAGAATCCTCCAATGGTATGCAAGCACTCCTAGTGAGGCAGTTCCTGGATTACTAGCTACATCTGATGAGATGAAGAAGTCTTACTTCTTTTTTGCTTGCAATGAGCATCTCTTCACACCCCAAGATAATATGCAAATGCTTCCAGTGAGACCTTGCAGCTGGTATATCAGTACTGCTCCCTACAAAAAAAGAAAAAAGAAAAGAAAAAGACAGGAGCTCCCAGGCTGCACAACACCATGCTGGAAGCTATTCCTTAGATTCTGTGAGCTTGTTCTGACATGTATCGGGCCAACAGATCTCTCTAATCAAATGAAACAAACAAATGGTTTTAAGGAAAAGAAAAGAAATAGGCAACACTGGCCCACAGTAGAGCAAGAGAAGTTCTAGAAAACATGATAAGAAATTACCATAGAAGCTCCAGTCCCTTTTGAGTTAAACATACAATTATGCTAAGAAGAATTTATACCAGAAAACAGAAAAGAAAAATTGTCTCCAGAGATTTTATAGGCTTTGAAAGAAGGAATGGAAAGGATTGGCCAGGCAAGAACAACCCCTTATTCTGTTTGGAGAATTGAAAGGAAAGTCTTTGATTGTTTAATATGCTGGAAGTGGACTTGTTTCAGAACTGCTTTGTTTTCCTGACTATGGCCTTGGACTGGAAAATTTGCAGTCCTTTATGGGTAGCCATCCAGTTTGGCATTCCAGTAATTGTCAAGGGGTTTTGGGGAGGACTTGTTTGTTTGTTTGTTTGTTTGTTTGGCTTTTTAAAACCAGTTTGATGTAGTGGCTAAGGTGCTAAACTAGAGACCTTGAGTTCTAGTCCTCCCTTAGAGTAAGGAAGCCAGCTGGGTGGCTTTTGGCCATTTCCTCTCTCTCAGTCAGGTCCATCTCATCTGGTGGTTGTTGTAGGAAAAATAGAAGCTGGGAGTATTATGCATTGAGTTGGCCAAAAATAATGGGGTAAAAATTAAATAGATAAATCTAATGAATGGAGGACACAGATAACTTAAAATGAGGAATAGTGTAAGTCAATGGATACAGTGGCTGGAATTCTGGTAACCGAGCACTTCTGGCAGATTTCAAGTTGATGGAGGCTGGCATAAATAATGAGGCCCTGGCTCCTATATTCCTGCTCAGTGTAATGAATGCTTCTAGCAGATGACCAAACCTCTGGTCCTGCAACAATTTCCAGAATAAAACGATGTATTACATCAAGGTATCATAGTGGGAAATGCAAGGCTTAGTTGTATATGACAAGAGTTAACACCTCAGTGCATAAAGATACTGCTTCCTTGACAAAGCTGTTCATTGTGCTAATGAAGCCAAGGATCTTGCTGCTAAGGCAGAGTTGTGTAAATATGCATTGGCTTCTAATATAGAAAAAAATGTGCGATACTGATGCAATTGTAGTAATATAGCGAAGTACCATATCTGACTTTAGCAGAAAACACATATAGATACTGGGCTATGAGAAAAATAACTTTATCAACTCTTGTTTTCAGTATCCCACAAGCCTTGCACAATTACTAAGCCAGGGTGACTAGCTTCCTGTGTGGTTTGCTACACCCTGTTATGCCTTATTTTTCTGTATGGCATATGTTTCATTTCCTCCTTTTTGCAGGATCCTTCCATTTCTATTAGCCCATGAGCGCTACTTCATCATGTGTAAGTTCTCCTAGAATTTCCTATAGCCTAAATAGGAAGAAGAATATTTGAATTCAGATATTTTTCATTCCCTTTGGTCCTTTATAACAAAGGAAGAGAAGGAGAAGGAGAAGGAGAAGGAGAAGGAGAAGGAGAAGGAGAAGGAGAAGGAGAAGGAGAAGGAGAAGGAGA
>JANHFL010004671.1:33893-53471 GCA_032468155.1 Oxyrhabdium leporinum
TATATAATTTAGTAAATATTATTATAAGAATAGATTTGTATTTGTAATTATTTTTGCAAACATTTGTACCCAGACGAAACACCGTGTAATAGAAGATTTTGTATGAAAATAAAATAAAACGTATTTGAAAAAAAAGAAAAGAAATGGAAGATACTTTTCCAAAGAGAAAATGAACGTTCATGAGCATAGGTTAGGCTACTGGAATCCAATATTCATGTAGAACTGAAGTGAGGGAAGAAAGAAAGACAAATTTATGAACTTTGCATTTACTTGGATTGAGTTGTTATAATGCAATCAATAGAAAAAAAAGGAAATGTCACGTCAAAAGTCTCTAATATTGTTTGCTTTTTGTTTCATGGGTCTTGGTCCCTGTTTTAATAGAAGCTTGTCTCTCTTAGGAACTGAGCAAATATGTTCTATCCATTAATAAGCATGGTGTTGGAAATTATTTCTGTAAAAGTAAACAATAAAACAAAAGGCATTTTTGAGTCAAAGAAAAAAATAACATTGAGAATTACCTGAAATATATAATAAAATATATATTGTATTTATTGAATATATGACAAGGTTGACATCTAAAGAAATAGAAGTATACAGCAAAATAATTCTAGATCCTTCAAAGGTACTACAAGATAGTACAAAGATGAAAGTGATTTTCAATGCTAAGGTTTAAATAGGTGTATTCTTTGCATGAAAATTAGAGACATAATTTGTCCATAATTTTTAGGTGCTTCTGACACAAATAAAGAAGCATGAAAATGCTAGCAAGAGTTAAGTTGCTAATGGAATTTTCTAATGAATGTTCTTGAACAAAACATTCTGTTCTCAGGACAGAGAAATTAGTGAGGGTTGAAAATAGTAACATATTTTACTTTTTGTGACAGTCATGTCAAATATTGTCTTTTATACCATAGTTGTGTATTCATACAGCACATTAATTTTTGATAGGTGCAAAACTAGCAGTTCCACAATTTGATAGGAGTAGGAGTGAGTGGAAATGAAACCAAAAAATTGTCACCTTTTGATTTTCAGATGTTACTAATTGAGAATGATTATTTTTATGGGTAAAATACTGGTAATACATGCCAAAGTCCCCTTTTTATTTTAATTTACCATCACTTTGATATGGCAGAATTACAATGGATCCCATTTGTGAATGATCACATGTTGGATTGAATGCAAGAGAAATTGCTCATAAGATTCTTGTATCTGTCTTACAGTCTGACATAAGTTATTTCCCTTTTATTGACGTGGCTTTTTCTTCCAAAAGAAATCTTGTACTTGAAAGAAGCCAAAAATGTTTTAAATCTCTAGTATGTTCATGACAAGAGACAGTTTGGTGTAGTGGTTAAGGCATCAAACTAGAGAGTGGGAGACTATGAATTCTAGTCCCTTCTTAGGCACTAAACCAGCTGGGAGACCATGGGCCAATCACTTTATCTCAGCCCCAGGAAGGAGGCAAAGGCAAATCACTTCTGATAAACCTTGCTAACAAAGCTGCAGGGACATGTCCAGGAATTGGACATGGTTGAATGAAAGAAAAAAAAAGCTCATTACGTAATTCTAATCCAATTCTATTTTTTATACAGCTTCTTGTCAACCTTCTTCCTGCAACGAACGTAGTGAATGCGTGGAGGCCATTGGGAACTATACCTGCAAATGCTTCCCTGGCTTCTATGGCCCTTTGTGTGAAAATGGTGAGTCTGTTGGAAACAATGACATTTTCTTTTTATTGTGATTAGATGGTATAGAGGCAGTGATCATAAGGGGAGGAGGCATATTCTCAACAAGGATAACAGAAATAAGTATTTTGGTTTCCATGACACAGTACTGATACAATCAGTGTGATTCCCTCTTCCAAGAGCAAACTACATGAAAAATGTCACGTCCACTTTGGTCCTCAGTCTTTAAGGCATTACAAGCATTCTATTTCAGCTCTATTATTTTCTCTGGGGGATAGGCTGAACAGTCTCCCAGTTATTTTTCCAAGAAGACCTTGGTCACAAAGGAAAAAAAAATGTTTTCTTTGGTGAGTGGGAACTCCTATGTTATGGTTTTTGTTTAGTGTTGATGAAACCTATTGCTTTTTTTAATTTGAAACAATATTTAAAGGAATTCACTGTGCTAACATTCTGAAAAACACAGCAAATAGCATCAGGCAAGCTGTATCGGTTACATCATAGGGGTGCAGTGGAGGAAGAAAGCATGGATTCCTATGGTTAGCACTGAATAACCAGTTGAATTTCTCTTTAGAGAACTTTAAGTCTGATAATACATCGGAACTTTCAATCATTAAATGTAACAACAACATCTGTTTTTCTATTAAGTTATCTGCAAGCATAATGAAAAATATCAGTGTCTTAAAGAAATGTCATTCTAGCAACACTGAAAACAGGACAGGACACTTCAAGCAGTTTTTCCTTAGCAACATGGATTGTGCTTCCTCATACTGCAGGTTGGGTTTATAGGCTTAGGCCTTAGGGTAAAGGTTTGTCAAGAAGTGGCCCAAAATATTTTAGATCATAAGTGGTCTTTCTTTCAGCAATTTTATTCAACAGAGGAAGTGATAAGCCCATGTTTCCATAAAATTAAATCTCTTGCTATTAAAATAATTATCATATTCTTTGGGGAGTTTTTAAAATACTTGAGGTTTTGTATTAATGGACAATATAGATGTCAAACCCTTGAATTCATCAGAATTCAAGAACTTCCCTATCTTTGTTGTAATACAGGAAAAACAGTTTTGTCAGTGATGATTATGGCTTAATGTTATCTTTTCATGTCTTTGTTTAGTTGTAAAATGCAACAAGTTTGGTCCTCTCCATCAGGCCCTGCTCATGAATTGCACTCATCACCTGGAGCAGTTCAGTTACAGATCTCATTGCAGCTTCAGATGTGACAAAGGTTTTACAATAACTGGCTTGGTCAACTTGCAATGTTTGTCATCCGGGCAATGGACAGCAGAAGTACCTCAGTGTGCAGGTATGACCTAACATCATTGATGCCAAGTGTTGGCATAATGGATGCTTGCCAAGACCATAAACTGATAGTGGGTTAGCTGAGCAAAAATGGATGAAGGCTTTTACAGCCTTGCTGTTTTTGGGAATCAGGTACAATTCTCATCTGACAATTATCCTTGCTATTGTATTATTTAGAAAATAAGTAGGGATGAAAACAAAATTTATCCAGATTGCATTTTAATGTGAAAATTTAAACCTTAACCATATTTCCCAAACTATGTGAACTAAATTGCTGTTATCTTCTAGATCTGTACTCCTCTGAATTCGGTATTAAATTATAAATAGAAAGAGATATAGCACTGCAAACATAATACATTAGATAGGGCCACTTGCTTATCAAAATGGATTTCATAGGAAAACTGTGTATAAAGACACATGTAATAGAAGAAATATATTGACCATGTATTCTGATTTTGAGAATAGGCCTTGAAATTACATATCAATGCATAAATGAAATAAAAAATTCTTAAAATAATTGCTATTTATTTATTTCACTTCCTCTTTTTCCACCTGTTTTGCAATTTCATCTTTAGTTCCTATTTTTCTAGCTCAGAATGCCAGTGAGAAATCCAGTGTTAACTGTTTACCTACCTACCTTTGCTAAACAGGCTGTACTGGATTCTGGATTCTGTAAAATTCAACAGCTTGCAGCCTCATTTGTGACAACAATTAAAATAATTATATTTATAAAGCTAAGCTTATACCAAATATACTTTTATACACTAATATTTTATGAAGTAATAACGTATATGTAAAATGTGCTAAAAATAAGCACTCTGTATATTTCAGTTTGTCTCCAGTTTTCTATGTTTTCTAAATATGATTTTTCAGCACTTCAAATTTTCCAGAATGTTTACATCCTTTGTGGTGTATGATGCATTGTATCTGTTTCCTGCCCTTAGCTGTTCAGTGCCAGCCATTAAATATCCCTGTAAATGGAAACTTCAGCTGCATTCATATCCACGGGGAGTTTCATTACCAGTCTAGTTGCAACTTTAAATGCAAAGAAGGCTTTCTGATCAATGGAGCAGAGACCACCATGTGTGAAGCCTCTGGAGCATGGAGTGCTTCAGAGCCAACCTGCCGAGGTTTGTGGCTTTCTATTTCTCTTCCATTCCAGGATTCTGGTGTTAGTGATGAGAAGTGAGTAATATTTAGTAGGTACAGCAAAAAGACGAGGAAGCATTCTGACTGATTTAATCACATCTCCATTGTCACAAAATTTACTAGTTGTTCTGATGTCAGGTTTCAAAAGCCAAGAAAGACACGTTGCGATTCTTTTAGAACCTGGAGCTTAGAAGTACACAGCATTACGCTATAGTGTTACAGATAAACAAATAGTGGGTATATTAAGTTTGGAAAAGATCCTTTTAATAGGACAGGCCTATGCTTTGAGGTGTCAATTAACTGATGCAATAATTTTTGCTTCCAGGAAAATGTGTGGCTATCCTTCGGATTAAGTCAGATTTGGAAGATGTTAATTTGTGTCAGGAAGACCTTTTACAAATTCTGGGTTCATTGAGAAATTATCATGCTGGTATGAGGGAAGGCTAGGAACATTGGGAAATGTAGTAATAAGTTATCATTCCTATTTATTAAACATATAATTATATGAAAGTGTATTTTGCATAGTCTTTTTGCATACATTCTTTTTATACATTTTTATGTATTCTATATCCTCTAATTCTATTCCCATTCTTTCTTATTATTATTTTTAGTTAAGCAATGTCAGCCAATTCAGCCACCTGAAAGAGGAATGATGGATTGTGTAAACCCAATTGGTGATTATAGTTATAACTCCACTTGCAGCTTTGCTTGTGAAGTGGGCTTTGAACTTAGTGATTCCCAGCCTTTGATTTGCAGCGCATCTGGTCAGTGGACGTCTCCCATACCAACATGTCAGGGTATGTATCTAATGGAATTGTAGGGACTTTTTCTGAAATCTGACATCTAAATTTCTGTTCAGTCTATTTATTCATAACTTGACTTATGTCTGAAGATTTTTTATAAGATCCATGGAAATCAATGAGATTTAGATTAGTTGTGAATTGCTCTCCGGAATTTCAGTAGATTTCAGTAGATATAATTAAGTACAACGAATATTCAGTTAACCCATTCTTGTTTAGAATTAAACAAACCCTAACTCCTATTACACTTTAATTCCCAAGAATTCCCAAATTACAATTCACTTAAAGTTTATTATCCTTCTACAGCTATTTACATTATAGTTAAATGGTGGAACTGATGTTGTGAACTAATTGGTGAGAAGGAGAAGACCAACACCAACTGACTCATTACTGAACCAAAAAAAACATGTTTATGTTTAAGGAAATCCAGGACCTGTTAGCAGAACTACTTAAAATGTACAGAAGTTGATTACTTGGATAAAATGCATCAGTTTTAAATCAAGTCTTTCCAATTACATATAGAATATGTATATCTTCATGTGATAGGACTGATTTAAAGTGCAAATGAGTTGGCTGAAAGACAGAGAATCGGCAATCATCTGGTGGCATCTTTTCTGACCAATGAATTCTATTAAAATGGATATATTTTTGTGAGCTATACTCACTTCAGATACATTAAGTGCCTAAAATGATGTATGATTTAAATTGGGGTGAACAGGGATGTGGTGGGGAAAGGTGAATACAGGCTGTGTATGCAGGTGTAGGTTAGAACTTGCTCTTGAAAGCTTATGCCTTTTAATATTTGCTAGCCATTAGAGCTGCTGCTATACTTCTGATTTTTGCCACCAGAGACTAACATGGTTGTCCTCCTGCAATGAAAGACAAAGATGAATTCTTTGCTTGATGCAGGATCCATTTTGCTACCAGTATCATGTGACTCGTCTTAAGCTCCAGCTGAAACAATGTGACTAGGGACAGTATACAAGTGCATAAATGAATAAACAAACAAACACCATCTTCAATGCTCTTTAAACCTGTTATCTGTATTCATCCTGACTGACTTTTCTGTTCCCCTCCTTAGTTATTCGGTGCCAGTCTCTAGAGGCACCTGCTCATGGAAATACCACCTGTGTTCATCTCCATGGGAAATTTCAGTACCAATCCAGCTGCACTTTTCTTTGTGCCAGAGGTTTTCAGTTGCTTGGAAAAAAGATCACCGAGTGCACAGCTTCTGGAGAATGGACAGCCCCAGCCCCAGTTTGCCAAGGTTGGGAGTTTCCTTTTAAGGCCCTTCTTGCCCATGTAGAAATTATTTTGCAAAAAACAGAAACAACTCATCTTTCAACATTTAGAGAAAGGAATGGATTCTCTTTTACCCGTTAGCATTTGCATTGAAGGAAACAAAGAAAGTAGGAAATGAAGAAAGAGGTAGGAAGGAGATTTGTGTGAATAGAATTTTTATTACACTCATAGATCAGAATTACAGACAGGAGACTTGTGTATGCCTCTCAGTGAATAACAGTTAGCCGCTTAAAGGTAGATTTGGAAAATAAGTTAGAATTGTTATAGGTTGATTCTCAGTATCCTTCCTTTTTCTAGTCATTCATTAAAATAAGCAAGGCTCTCTTTGCTTAAGGTATTGGAAATAATAGTCCTGGCAACCTGATCCTAGAACCTGATATATCTTCAGGGAGAACCAGAGGTGAACCAGCTGACTCCCCACAATTTTTGGGGTGGCATTTTTGCCTTAGCTAATGATCATTAACTGATAGCCAATACATATCCTTGAGCTCATTTTTACGCATATCAGGAGGAAGCAACTGACTGACCTAGTAGTTGAAAAGTTTTTTTTTACTTTAGGTAATTAAAAAAAAAATCTCTTCTTGAATGATTCTCAGATCAACATGGTACATTGAAGGCTATGATAGAGTAGCTTTTATGCCTATGCTTACATGTCTTACAGCCCCTCTTATTTCCTTCTTTATGTACTATGACCATGACCCCAGGCTTCACTGTGTGTCTGTGTTTTTCCCAACATGGCTGAAGTGATGCTGTATTGTGTAAAATTCAGCAGCTTGCAGTTCCATTTGTGAATAATAAATAAATAATAATAAAGCTATACTTTTGTGTTATAGGCTAAATATGCTTCTATGAAATAACGTTTTTTAAAAGTAGGAACATAATATATGTACTAAAATAAGTTCTTTGTATATTCCTGTTTTGTCTCCAGTGTTCTTTGTTTTCAACATAATAAAAGTATTGTTGATGATTTCAAAATTTCAGAATGTTTACATCTTTAGTGGTATTAAAGCATTTTATCTGTTTTCTGTCCTTAATGTATTTTACATATAACGTATATGTAAAATGTGCTAAAAATAAGCACTCTGTATATTTCAGTTTGTCTCCAGTTTTCTATGTTTTCTAAATATGATTTTTCAGCACTTCAAATTTTCCAGAATGTTTACATCCTTTGTGGTGTATGATGCATTGTATCTGTTTCCTGCCCTTAGCTGTTCAGTGCCAGCCATTAAATATCCCTGTAAATGGAAACTTCAGCTGCATTCATATCCACGGGGAGTTTCATTACCAGTCTAGTTGCAACTTTAAATGCAAAGAAGGCTTTCTGATCAATGGAGCAGAGACCACCATGTGTGAAGCCTCTGGAGCATGGAGTGCTTCAGAGCCAACCTGCCGAGGTTTGTGGCTTTCTATTTCTCTTCCATTCCAGGATTCTGGTGTTAGTGATGAGAAGTGAGTAATATTTAGTAGGTACAGCAAAAAGACGAGGAAGCATTCTGACTGATTTAATTACATCTCTATAGTTACAAGATGTATTAGTTTCATGACAACGGCAATACTGTCCACTATATTTGTAATAGCATCTTTCTCCCATGCATTGGAGATAATCTGTTTTAGAAGAAAACTGTCATCCCTGGCAATTTTCAGAGTTCCTAGGCATCCCAGAAGTCGTCTCCCTTCCAAAAAAGATGCTTCTCATGTAACATCATTTCACACTTCCTCAGATTCTCATTTGTTTTTACTTCTCCTCCCTGGTCAGAACATACTGGCCACTTAACGACTCTCTCAAAGGTCTTGTGCTTTGCACACAAATTAGGGATACTGCAAAGTTATTTTATTCTCTTTTTATGAAGAAATCTTTTTCTTTGTTTATGTCCATGACATTCATGCAATTAAGGAGGAGGAGGAACCTGTAGTTAGGTAGCAGTTATAGACTGGCACTCATGAATTGACTGGCTTCATCAGCAAGCCTCCCAGCATTTCCCAACCACTGAACTAGACAGAACATTATGTTATAATCCAAAAATTAACCCAAACATAGACAAGAGCATACACAGATATTCAATTTGTGAGGATTGAAGTGGTTATTTATCATTTGACATAGACCACAACCTACTTCTTGATAAGTTAGAAAAAAGTGGGATAGCATCACCACTAGATGGATTTGTAACTGGCTGACAAACTGTAGTCAATGAGTAGTCCTTAATGGGGCTACATCTACATGGAGGGAAGTAAGCAGTGGGGTACCACAAGGTTCTGTCTTAGGGCCTGTACTCTTCAATATCTTCATAAATGACTTAGATGAGGGAATAGAAGGGGGACTAACCAAATTTGCAGATGATACTAAGCTGGCAGGAATAGCCAACACCCTAGATGATAGGCTCAAGATCCAGATGGATCTTGACAGATGTGAACACTGGGCTCTATTTAACAAAATTAAATTCAATGTGGAGAAAAGTAAAGTCATACACTTAGGCAAGAAAAATACACATACAAATTAGGTGAAACCCAGCTTAATAGCAGTAACTATTGAGAGAGGGATCTTGGCGTCTTAGTGGACAATCAATTAAATATGAGCCAGCAGTATGAGGTAGCAGCCAAAAAAGCCAATGCAATCCTAAGTTGCATTAACAGAGGGATGGAATCAAGATCCCAAATACCATTCTATAAAACCTTAGTAAGACCACACCTGGAGTACTGCACCCAGTTTTGGTCACCACACTATAAAAAAGATGTTGAGACTCTACAAAGAGTGCAGAGAAGAACAACCAAGATGATTAGAGGACTAGAGGTTAAAATATACGATGAATGGTTGCAGGAACTGGCCATGGCTAGTCTATTGAAGAGAAGGACCAGGGGAGACATGATAGAAATGCTCCTATACTTGAGGGGCTGCCACAGAGAGGAAGGGGTCAAGCTATTTTCCAAAGCACCCGAAGACCAGACAAGAAACAATGGATGGAAATTGATCAAGGAGAGATTCTAACATAGCTGTGCTCTCTGGAATCTTTTATTGTATTCATTGAATGCCCAAAAACGTGGTCCCTCAGAAAAAGAAGAATTAAGCTGTTCTCATCCACATGGGCAAATTTGCTTATGATTTCACTTGTGCCTTTTCCTCTAATGGGTTTTGTGAAAGATAGAACAGTACACATTTAGTGCACAGCTCTGGGAAAATGGACTACAATATCACCTTTCTGTGAAAGTCAGTGCTCAGACACCAGTAAAGATTAGAAATGGATCTTGATCAAACAAGGGTAATTGCAGCTTGTATAGCAATAACTGAATGAATATCTAAGCATGATTTCTTTTAAGAAAACTCCATCATAAAACTGAGCCATGCTTAAAAGTCAGTGTCTTTATAAAATCTATGTTTTTTTAAAAAAATTCAGTTATGCAATGCCACCATTTGCAGAATCCTAAAAATGGGGAGATGGCCTGCTCTTACCCATTTACAGAGTTTGCTTACCAATCCACCTGTCAGTTTGCATGTGAACCTGGCTTTCTCTTGACTGGAGCAAACACAACCTTCTGCTTGGCAACCGGGCATTGGAGTTCTCCATTACCAGCATGCCAGGGTAATGTTCCTTCTCCCCACCTTATTTTTTGTTGCTGTTTTCTGCAATGAAATTTAGTGTCTTTCTGACATTGGTCAGTTTTCAACTTTGGACAATTTCAACTTAGCCACAATATTGTGACCTGGAATAGTTGTCTCCACTTTCTAAGCACTGCATTCATTCTTGGACTTTCTTTTGGAATGATTGGGCTGGCTGTTATAATTCTTTCTTTCACCAACAATCTCTCTCATTCTAGTTATTGAATGCCCAAACCTGGATACTCCCAAGAATGGAGAATTAAACTGTTCTCATCCACATGGACATTTTGCTTATAATTCCAGTTGTGCATTCTCCTGTGATATGGGCTTTGTACGCATTGGGACAAGTCAACTTCAGTGCACAGATTTGGGAAAGTGGACTGCAGCCACATCCAGTTGTGAAGGTAACTAGAGAATACAATCTTGGCAGTTAGATAGAGAATCCGGTGCTGTTTAGATGGTAATGTAGAATAAGAAACAGACAATTATTTTATTTAGTATAGACTTTTATTAGTGGAGGAAGGAGATGGAAAAGGGAGGTTTGTGACTTCAGACTTGTAAGACTGATGTCTGCCCTTCCAGGTAAACCAGACAGGAAACACAACTAGATAAACAAATTTTATTTTGTCATAAGGCTACATTAACAGAATTTTGAAAGTCTGAAGTCTCCTCTACTTTTAACTATTTGATCTATAAGGGTGGGTCCTCTCTTCATTTCTTTTTCTGACCACGGGAGGCCCTTTTTCCGCAAGGTCATTCATAATTCCATTACACCTCTCTTGTAAATCCAATAAGAAAAAATACCTAGGTCACTGTATGGATTTGGCATTTCTATGTTCCCTTTTGAGTTTTAAAACATCAGTACCCAGTGAGACATCCTTTTCCAAGGTGTTCTTTTGTTCTGTTGTTTTTAAATCCACTTTCAGTACCATCTCTATCTTGTTAGGTAAAATTTGTTCCATATCTGTCATTCAATAACATCATTTGTAGAGTCTATCCATGGAAACAGACATAATGACTGACACTGTGGACATTGTGTCAGTGTTCCCAATCTTTAAAAAAGATCTATTTTTCACAAGAAGCTGTTTGTTCTTTATAATTAATTTCAAAATATTATTATAAAAGTTTCTATATTGCAAATTTACCTGCCCCTTAGCCTGTTTATAACTTTGTAAGATCACAATCTTATTTATAGTTTTGGGCTGTTTATTTTAAATTCTTTAAATTCTTAAGTTTATGATTAATATTTTCTTTCATTCAGAATTGAAGGCAAACTTATTGGGTGTTTTTCTGAAGGTCTCTAATAGTCTAAAAGTTTCCAAAAGTGATTAGAAAATGAGTTATAGGAAACTTAGTGTCCTATAAAAGGCACCAACTTTGGTTGCAAGTAAGAAAGCTATTTCCCAATGCTCACAAACATAGGAGACCACTATCCTGCTGTCCTGCACTCTCCTCATGGGAAGATGCTGTCCAAAGCACATGTAGGCAATCTCCCATTCTCACCTAATCTGGAGAGGTTCCAAAGAATTGGTCTTCTCACAGGTTCTTTGGTCTTTGCTGTAGTCATCAGCTCCATTTTCACAAAGACCTCTTCAGTCCACTATTCCTCCAGTCCAATTTTTTAAAAATGAGAAGGGGACCTGAGAGCAAAACATTTAAAAAATACTGATGTAATGTAACACTAATAAAATAGCAGTAGCAACAACAGGAATTCATTTCTTTGTTTCAAATTTCACACAAATCTTATTCAGAATTTTGGGAATATAGCAACCAACTAAGTGGCTCCTTGGGATATACTTTTCTATGTCACAAGAAACATGGAACATAGCTTGGATACCAGTAAGTTCTAGCTGTTTATTCTGAAATAAGAGTGAAGTTGCAAAAGTCAGAAGAATTGGATACTTGTGCATAAGCAATTCCCTATGTATGTAATATATGCACAGTACTGAAACTGTCCACATTTGGGTATTCTTGAGGCATGTCAAATGCAACTCCAGCTAATTCACTGAGAGATTTTAGTCTAATGCATCTGAAAGGCATCAGATAAGGGAAGCATGAATTGTTGCAAGGTTGCATTCTTCCTTTTCTTCCCAATATACTGTACATTCATGAATACCAGACTTAGAGTGAACTATAGTTGCTACTCATCTTTAGTGTAAAAGCAAGGGATGTTTATGCTGAAATAATTCTTATGGTTGGAAAAGCTATGCACAGCAGCCATGATCTTAATGATACTGATACCGATAATGATATTTGACCATTGCTCCAGTAGGTATCTATGCATTGATAGCATAATCAATGGAAGAATGGCTCTACGTGGATGATTGTAACTACTGGGGGGACAAGTGAAATACTTAGAATGTGTGCTTTTTGCTTTCAGTTATCTACTCCACCTCCCAACAATGATAAGAAATGGAACATTATCATTCAGAACTATAGCCATTTTTCAAAGTGGTCTCTTATATAAACATTACAATGAAATGGAATAGAGCTGATGCTTTGCCTGCTGAAACCAAGGTCCTATTTTCAGTAGAGATATTTCTTGTTATAAGGATCTGAAACTTTAGTTGAGAGGAATGTTACCTCTGCCTGAAATTTTGGAGAGCAATTCTATTATCAGTTGTACTAAGCTCTGAATCATGTATAATGAATTCTACTTTCTTCATTTTAAGGAAACATCCTCTGTGCTACACATTTCGTTATATGAATACTATATTCATGTGTGTGTGTGTGTGTGTGTGTGTGTGTGTGTGTGTGTGTATGTATATATATGTCTATGTAGTAATTGCACAAATGTAGTCTGTTTCAATTGCTGAGTGTCCAATATTACACATATTACAGGTAGTTCTTGCCTTATAACAGTTCATTTAGTGACTGTTCGAAGTTACTGGAAAAAGTGACTTATGATTGTTTTTCAGTCACGACCCTGCAGCAGCCCTATTGTCAAATGATTAAAATTCAGACGCTTTGCAACTGACTCATATTTATGATGGCTGCAGTGTCCCAGGGTCATGTGATGCCCTTTTGCAAACTTCTGACAAGCAAAATCAATGGGGAAGCCAGATTCATTTAACGACTATGTTACCAACTTAATAACTGCAGTGATTCACTTAACACCTGTGGCAAGAAAGGTCATAAAATGGGGCAAAGCTCACTTAGTTGTCTCACTTAGCAACATAAATGGGCTCAGTTGTGATCATAAGTTGAGGACTACTTGTATCACCTTTGTTAAATACCCAGATATAAAGTATATGTACAGTTTATTATATCTACAGCTTTGTTTTGTTCATTTCAGCTGCCAAGTGCCCATTTCTAAACAGGCCAGAAAATGGCCATTTAAAGTGTCTTCACCCTCATAGCCATTTTGCATATGGCTCCGGTTGCAACTTTTCCTGCAATACCGGTTTTGAACTGGTTGGGCAGGCAACACTTGATTGCACAGCATTAGGAAACTGGACTCAAGAAATGCCTTTTTGTAAAGGTCAGTATTAAGTACACTTTCTAGTAAGGGATAAAGAAACTGAGGCCATCTGAGAAATTAATTGTCAAATGTAATGCTTGGCACATCTGTAAAGAAAAACTAAAGTGAATCTGATCACACAGCCTGTACACTGTGATGATAAGGGAGGCAAAGTGGGCTCACTTCTCCCTTATTGCATTGTCAAGATATCATCAGTAACCTTGTTTAGGGTCGCCAACTCCCGCCTGAGTATTTTGACCAATCTGCCTAGTGTTATGTCAACAGTCACTCATATTCATCAAAATCTGTTCTCATGGGCAGTTTTTAATACTGACTAGGCCACCATGTTGCCATATTACCTGGGACTCCTTCTGGTTCATTGCCTTCAAAGAAGTGGATAGGGTGTTTTTCTAGATTGTCCTTCAAACATATAATGTGGACCTCTGTTCATCCTGACTGTGGCAAGGAATAAGTAGAAAGGTGACCACTTGGATATGTTAGTTTGCTAATTCCTCCCTAAGTGAAGGGGAGCTTCCTGCAGCACTGAAGGAGCCTATGAAGTGCTCTCTTTTGAAAAGGCCACATTATTTCCTATGAACCTAGAAAGCCCTCCTTGGAAAAGGTTGTTGAGACAATGGTGATGGGTTAAGTACATAACACCCTAGAAGAAGCAGATTATCTGTATACTTTTCAATCAGGGTTCAGGCCCAGATAGGAGACAAAGAGGAGTTTTGTCACTCTTCAAGATGACCTTGTTGGAGTTAGTGTTCCTCTTCTAGTCTTTTAGGACTCTTTATGGCTTTTTATTTGATCTGCCATGATGATACCCAATTATATATTGCTACCCCAGACTATAGGAGAGACACTGATGTTTTATCGTGGTGTCTAGAGACTGCAAAGGTCTGGATGGGAGCAAATGGGCTAAAGTTGAATGGAAGCAAGACAGCGTTGCTGTTTGTACACTGGCGTCTCCACCAATCACAGTGGTGCCTCTGGATGGGCAGCAATTATGCCCTCATCACTACCTGTACAGACTACTTCAGTGTACTTTACTTGGGGCTGTCTTTAAAGACCACTTATAAATTATGTCTGATCCTGAATGCAGCAGCCCACTTGTTAATAGTCTCCAAATGCTGGGAGCATTTAACTCTCATACTACAGGCCTTGCTGTTATTGCTGATTCAGTTCAAAGTATAACTGAATTGTTGGTTTTAATCTATTAGGACTTTAAAAACTTGGCACCAGTTTCTTTCAATAAATAATATCCTTCAAAGTTTATTTCAATCAGAGTAGTCAGATCAAACTTATTCTATTCCATGCTAGAAGCATTCATGTATAGAAAATGAAATCCATGAAGTTTATGAGTCAATTTTCTTTCCCATTTTCATTGAATGCTTTGGGAGGAAAAGAGGAGGTCCCATTTCAACAACATTCCACCTCTTATAGTGTGCATGTCTTAGTGGCTTTAACAGCTAGGGTTGTCTAGTGATTGAATAAACTACCATCCAGGTGAGAGATGGAATAGTTCATTTGATGGAAGACAAAGAAAAAAAAGATGATAGAGTTGACCACCTGTCTGGAAAGCATTAGACAGCTTTGTCAAGCACTGTATGGGGCTTACTTTCAGAAGAGGTGATAAAACTTTAATAATTAGTCTAAATTTGTCTGTTTCCTTCCACTCAACTTGCAAATTATTCAAAATAGTTAAAATACAATAAGTCTGCAATGCTGTATCTTCAAAAGAAAACTGACTATAAAAGTGTGATACTGAAAACACTAATTGTTGATAAAAGACAGGAGCAGAAAGTAGCATAACTGCCTTTTTACAGTATGGAACTGACTGATTACCTGTGAGAACATACTTGAACAATATGCATTATTTGATTCATCCAAGATGATATAGTTTATTTAAATTTGTACTTGTACCTGTTTTAGCTGTCCAATGCCCACCACTGAAAACCCCAGAAAATGGCAAAGAAAATTGCTCTAATCCTTATGGACATTTTGCATATTACTCCAGCTGCACCTTCTCCTGCAACGCTGGGTTTGAGTTAGCTGGATCAGAGAAGCTGAATTGCACAGATCAGGGAAACTGGACTGGAATGACACCCATCTGTGAAGGTAGGTTTTAGGAAACAATGTGGGTTGCAGGCTAGAAATTCTCCATCTCTATCATGGTGGTTTATCTCCAAATCAAATGTAGCCTTATTTTTAGAGCTGGTAAAGTCATAGGAGTTTCAGTAGATGAAAAATATAATTTGTTGAGGATTTCAAAAAAATGAAATAAGTATTTAATTTTCAGTAAGTCAATTTTCCTGATTTCTATAATGCCTCTGGTCTTATTTTTGTAGCCATTATATGACAGATATAAAGATACATAACATAGCTTACTCTTACACCACACCGCTTGTCTGAATAAGCTTCTTGGTTGATAATTCCAAACAAGTAGCAGAAATAACAAATTTGATACCTTTCCACATCTTAGCAACAGAAACACTTTCTATATATTTAGTTTATTACAAGCACATACAACAGCATTTTTTATTTTCTTTTATTGGATTTAGAATCCACCCACCTCCCAGTGATTCTGGGCGCCTGACATAATAAAATAATCAAAATCAAAATCCAATATGAAGTAATATACCAAAGCACATATGCAAAGGCTCTATGCAGAACACAACATTTATTTTTCATTTATTGTTCTTTTCCCCCCTCCACGATAAAGATGTTTCTAGTTTGTGAATTTATTGTGCAGTAGCTTATCAGTCACTAAAGGCCTTCTCCTTTATCCGCTCTATTATTAATTGCTTAATATTTTCTTCCTCCTGCTTCTTTCTGCAACATTTGTAGATCTTTCTCCTAAAGGTTTCCATTTGTTTTTTGCCAGCAATCAAGTGCCCTGAAGTGCAAGCTCCAAAGAACGGACAGCTCAAATGCTCTCAATCTTACGGAAACTTCACATATAACTCCAGCTGCGTCTTCCCCTGTGACATGGGTTTTAAAAGAATTGGATCCCAAAGGCTGAACTGTACGGCCACAGGAGAGTGGACAGGATTTGCACCGTTTTGTGAAGGTCAGACATTGAATGCTATATACTGCTTGAAATGCAGGAGGGAAACATCTGCAAGTAAACAACTACGCTCAGAGAGCACAAAGAATTCCATAGTTCAACTACATATATTTTCTTCTATTGGAAAAATTGTTTAATAAATGAACATACACAAACAAAATGTATTAGGATGGTTTCCTACTTCACTTTCTGTGACTTATGGCAGACTTCTGCTCCTTCTTGGTTTCATGCCACATGGCTGTAATGTGTGTAACTGTGAAGGCAAAAAACAGGAGTCTGGTAGCACTTTTCCAATTAACAAATATGATTAACAGCCACATGACTTTGTGAGCTCAAGCTTACTTTAGCAGAAGCACAAAGTGGCCAGGCCGATGTAGGATTTAAACTGGGCTAAGTTTGGGGTGGGTGAAAGGAAGACGGATTTCTTTCTCGCTCAATGGTTCTATAGAATAGCAGACCTCAAAATGACTATTTTACAAAAGCTTCGCTTAGTTTAAATCCTATATCAGTCCAATCCCTCTGTGCATCTGATAAAATCAGCTGCAGTCCATGAGAAAAGTGCTATCAAACTCCTGATTTTTTTTACTACCAAAGACCAACGTTGTTCTCCTATATTAATTGTGAAGGAGCATCTAACATTTTTCAACTTCACCTTGCAGTAAGATCATCTGCAAAAGCCCTCCTTCAATAACGTGCCCATCCTAGGTAGGGTAGACAACACTGAAGAAGTATTGAGAGGTTATTTTTTTCCTTGCAATAACATCCCAACTATAAAATGCCCTTTCTAAGAAGCTTGACTAATTACATGTACTTTTAGGTAAAACTGTAAAAAGAGCCACCCTGGGTCAAACCAAATGCCACAACCACCCAGCAGTCTGTTCCTATATTTGATCAACTGGACATTAACGTGGTAGGGATACTTTAGGCTCTGTTGCTGCAGGTGGTCCCTAGACCCAGCCGAATGCAATTTGAAGTAATTGGTGGCATTGTTTCCTGAAATACATATCCACCCATCCACTTGTTCATCCCAAATCTGACAGAAGTCAGGGTCACAGGATGATCTTGGAATCTGGTAGTACACAGGAGGGAGGGCACTCTTTCAATAATAGAATCCAAGGTCTGTACAGCAAGTATTCAGCAGACGTAATTCTCCTCCCCCACCACTTCACGCACAGACACAGACACACACATTTAGATGCTCCCCACACTTACAAACACCATGTACCCATTAGTTTTTCTAATTCCAACATCAATATCACTGCAACCAATATTGTGACCTTTCTTCACAATGTGATTTGAGCAGCCTTTGTCCAGTTCTAAATGACCCTGTGATGTACTTTCCTTAATTTTAATTCCTTTCTTCCCCCACAGCCACAAAGTGTCCCCCCCTTAAAGAGACGGAGAACATGAAAAAGAACTGCTCCCATCCCTGGGGCCACTTCAGCTACAGCTCCGCATGTCACTTTTACTGCATTGAGGGCTTCATTCTCAATGGAACGAGTAGGATGCAATGCCAATCTGATGGCCGGTGGTCTACTGAGATGCCTGTTTGTCAAGGTACCACAATCTCTTTCTACGCAAATTGCAATCATCTGTATCCATTTAAGCCAACACTGGGTCAGCGGTTGCTGCCATTTCCTCAATGATTTTGTTTTGGTGTCCACTGAATTGTTTTTTTTAAGGATCGTAGTACAGTAGTTCAATATATATTCTTTTTAAAAATCTTACTAAAATAATTTTGAAAAACAGTTGCAAAACAGTTCTGTACTGAATAGGGTAGGGCTTTTGTCAAAGAAGTGTGTATTAGTGCTGCCCTCTACTGGTTTACTGTTTGTTTTTTTCAGAGAAAAATTAATTTGTATTTACTTTCCTTGCTTTACAGCTGTTGTTATTGTGTCCCATCTTAGAAATATAATGAAGCACCTAGACAACATTTCAAAACTGAAATCTTTAATTTATAAGAACTTAACATGTTTCTTTTGACATAGCGATCACAAAGAATAACTTAGAAAGCTTAGAAAGCTAATTAATATGTTTAAAAGCATTATTTTGGTGTAATATTTATTTCTCGAAAATGACTCATAAAGATAAGAAATGCTGAAGATTTTTTAAAAGATCATATCCTGCCCACTCATCCACCCCCATTTTCTTAGAAAGTTTATCTTGGCACATGTCCTCATAATGTTACTTCCAAGTATACAAAGTACGTGAGACATTGTTCAGAGTCTCAGGTCAAGGATGTTTAGTTCTGATGTAAATGGATGGAGATCTGTAGAGCTACAAAGCTAATATTAAGATTTTGGAGTCTTACAAGAGAAGAACGTACTTCTTAGTTGACTTACTTCATTTCTAATATATTGAATTTCAGAAAACACTGCCATTTACCTAAAGCAAGTTTTGCTTTATACTGGTGGAGTCATGGCATCCTTTGTTGTTTTTATGATCTCTGGGGGCCTGATAGCTCTAGCAATGAAGCGTCTCGGCAAAAGAGGTAAGGAGTTTCACACCAACCAATTGGGGAATCCCACAGTTACCTGTGTTCTCATCCTCATGAGCATGAGAGTTCACATTTTTAGCAGATATAAATACAATAGTTAAAACTCAATACAACTTCCCATTCCCTCCAATTTAAATGCTTTTCTAAAGTGCATTTTATACCCAAAAGGTATGGTACAGGAAGTCCTCAACTTACAAACATTCAATTAGTGACCATTTGAAGTTACAACAGCACTGAAACAAGTGACTTATAACCATTTTTCACAATGTTGCAGCATTCCCATGGTCACGTGATTAAAATTTGGAACTTGGCAACTGACTTGTACTTATGACAGTTGCAATGTCCTGGGGTCATGTGATCACCTTTTAGATCTTATGACAAGCAAAGTCAATGAGGAAGCCATTTAACAACTGTGTTACTAAATCAGCAACTGCAGTGATTCACTTAACAATGGTGGCAAGAAAGATTATAAACTGGTGCAAAACTCACTTAACAACTGTTTCACTAAGCAACCAAAAGTTTGGGCTCAGTTGTAGTTGTAAGTCAAGGACAATCTGTAGTTCAAAACCACATAATAACTTCACAAAATAGCATTGCATTGACCATAAAAAAAATCCAGCATTGACATCAGAATAACACTTTTTTTTTTTAAGTAAGTTTTTATTTTATTTTCATACAAACAATCTTCTATTACACGGTGTGTCGTCTGGGTACAAATATTTGCAAAAAT
>JANHFL010004671.1:58000-74216 GCA_032468155.1 Oxyrhabdium leporinum
CCGCCCCGAGTCTTCGGAATGGGGCGGTATATAAATTCAAATAATAAATAAATAAATAAATAAATAAATAAATAAATACCTCAAAGCATATGATTTCACCTTATGCCATCAGGTTCTTCAAACCATCTACTCTGGCCCCAGGACAGTTATCATTGTTTCTCATCTTTTCCCTACAGATTTTACACCTGAGTGTGCTTTTTCTTTACCACTTTCTCTTTCTTCTCTCTATAGACTGAACTACAAAAAATAAAATAAAAATCTTTTCCAGCAAGAACCGATCTTGACTTGATTCACACAGCACTCAACTCCAGTTTTCCCTTAGCACTATTTTCCCTGTATTGATTTTGCATCAGTTTTATTCATCCACTTCACCCGCATAATTTCTGATGCAGTTAAATCTAACGTCAAGATTTCAAAGACCGCGTTCCTGCTTCCAGAATTTTTGATTTGGGGCTAAGAATACAGCACTCGGGCACCACTACTAACTGTAACAGCCCCTAAGTAGGATTGTACAAAAGTATCTAAAGCAATGGCAAACCACTTCTGAAATCTTGCCAAGTAAACTGCAGGGAATCATTATGCTCTGATGGTGTTTTCTAGTTGGATAATGAAACGTCTTCAAGCAAACAACCGAGCTCAGAGAGCACCGAGAATTCCACAATCAGGACTGGCTCAAGCATAAAACAGAACAAAAACTTTAAAGCGGGGAACCCAGTCTTGCCTTGAAATCTGCAAGACTGCAAATCCGATTAAGTTCTTTGAAAAAGTTCCGAGCCTGTCTTTTAAAAATTGTGAAAAAGCTTACACAGACACATTATTGACAGAGACGTCTTCCGGCTTCATCGCAGTCCCTCTCTTCCGCAGCGGAATCGGGAGAGAGACTGCCAGACCAAAATAGGGAGAAGCGTAGCGTTGTTTTGACGAGTTTGGTCCTTCGCGGCCCTCGTAGTCGAGGGGCGGGGGCTGCGAGTAGGATGAGTGTACAGTGTTTTTACGGAGCTCACGATCTTGGTGTGCAATCCCGGAAGACGGAGATGGCGGCAGCGATGACGGCGTCGATCGCCGGCTGGCCCTCCGGAGAGCCTAGTCTCGAATGGGGTAAGGCCGGCCGTGGGAGCGGAGAGCTCGGCGGCAACATCAAGCCGTACTTGGTCACCGCCGGCAGTTAATGGTGGGGTGTGTGTGTGTGTGGGGGGGATTGTCCCTAGTAGAAGGGATTGAGTGAGAGTTGCACCATGTGGGGCTGGTTTGCCCCTTGTTTGATCGTTTCTACTTCCAGTTGTTTCCCCTTCTTAAGCTCTCTCGGGGCGCTTCCTCTTTCGCTCTCACGACGATCCCCCGAGGAGGCAGAGATAGGTTTAAGAGAGGAACTTGGCCAAGTTTATCTAGGGATCTTCCTACCGCCTGTTCAGCCGCCGGGCTTTCGCTGATGAGTCTCCCTCGCTCGCCGTGGGTATTTCCCATTACCTAGGTCGCTGTAAGCTTATAGGGCAGGCATTATGTATATTCCTATGTTGACGTTTATTTCTGAAGGAAAAGAAACTGGTTAAAAGCTATCAAGGACATTTGTGACAGAGGCTCGTGGATTTCCTCTGTTTTTCTTACAGAAGGCTCTCCCTGTATAAGCACTCTGTGAAATTTTAATTAAATAAGGTTGGAACCTAACTGTTGTTTGAGCCAGAGCAAGGACTTCTAAAAAACCCCACACATATTTATTAACTTGTCTGATGTTTTTTATACTCCGTTGTCCAACTTGAAAGATTTTTGGAAGTTTGTAGAATCATTAAAAGTCTTGACAGTTTCTGCCCTCAGATTTATTTTCGAACAAATTGCAGTTGAGAGAAGAAAGACAAATGTGTGTGTGTGGGAGGGGGGAGGATATACAATATCTAAGCCAGCAAATATTAATTTATGGTTAATATAATGGCTAACTTTAATGGAAATGGGCTGCTCAGGAATGCCCAGATGACATTCTTGCCTCTAAAGCTGATGGCCTTGTTGCCCTTTTTGGGTGTGGGGAGAATGTGCTTAAAAATGGGAAAATGGCATGAGAGAAAAATGTTGACTGTCCTGCAGTACTGCACTTCTGTTATAATTGTCCACAGTTAGCTTATGACTCCATGTATAGATTGTGCAAAAATCTAATAACTTTGCTTTAATTACAAACAAAATACTTTCTGTGTGGCTCCTGTCAGTGGTGGAAGTGATAAATCATTCCATGATATCTGAACCAGATCCTTCTCTAGCTTTTCTTTCCCGAGGATGTTAAGGATTAGACATCTTCAATACATTATGGTTTTTGACTTCGATGTGTTAGCAGAGAAAGAAAGAAACAAAAAAGAATTCCTAGTCTTTGAGCTTCTGTAGTTTATTTAACTTAGTGGGTGTATCCAAATTAAAGTAATCATGCAATTTGCAATAACATGTTGGAATTCTAATATAATATGACATGAAAATATGCTACAGTATCATCTCATGGGCTGATGTAAGACCAGTGCTTGAAAAGTAATCTAGTTTACAGTGTAACATTGTTGCATACATCAACAGTGGTGCTTAAAGATTTGTGAGCCTATATGAATTTTCAATATTTCTCAATTTTATGAGGTGGTTGTTCAAGTTTTAAATTGGTGAAAGTTAAGAAACTGAGCTTATGGATCAAGATCAATATGGATCAAGTTTTAATCATTCAAAAGAAAGATAAGAGAACAGTAATTCCATTTGTGCTGAGTGAAATCTGACTGCTTTCTCTTGGTAAGTAGTTTTGTCCTGCCTCCTAAACCATCTTGCCTAGTAAGCAGAGCAGCTGGGTCCAGATGGAACTCCTAAAAGTCTAATCTTAGCAAAATGAAAAACCTCATTCTGTCTTCCATTACTTCTTTCCCTGTCCTTTGAAACACAGCTACTTCCTGGAAGATACAAAACCACTAGAGTAGGGCTGTCAAACTCATGTCCCGCGGGCTGGATGCATCATATGCTGGCCATGCCTGTGGCCGGTTTAGTGAAGGGGAAAAGTCCCAATACATCACGTGATGCCACGTGATGCCGCAAGTTTGACACTCCTGTACTAGAGAGACGTTCAGCTTCAGATCCTAGCAAGACTCTCTTTTACAGCACTGGCACTATGCAGGAAGCATGGCTGAACAGTCTGCTGGTTCCTCTGGTGCCAAGTTAGAGTAGTGCTTAAAAATAGGTCAAATCAACGTCCAGACCCTAATCCTATAAAAATGTTATAGAAGGAGTTGAAACAGTTGGTCCATTGACAGAAGGCCCCCAACATCCCTGAATTGGAGCTGTTCTATAAGGAGGAATGGGCTAAAATTCCCCCAAGCTAATGTGTGGAACTGATCAACATTGTTGAAAAAGTTTAGCTGCATTTATTGCTGCCCAAAGAGAGCACACCAGTGCACAAATAAATCATTTTCCTCAAGAAATAAATGAAGAACTACAATGTTTTTTAACTAATTGGTTTACCTGGGTTCTCTTTATTTAGTTTTAGGACTTGTTGTGGAAAACATATCACATTTTAGGTCATATTTATGCAAAAATACTGATAAATTCTGAAAGGGTTCAGAGACTTTAAGCACCACTGAATAGGAAACAACTGGGAGAGGTCATCCATTGGGGTGCTGATGATATGCCTTCTGATCTCCAATCTGAGCCTGGTGAGAGATGCAACAGATGTAGTATCCCAGGGTCTGGAGACTTTTCAGCAACTTAATGGGGAAAGGCAGGCTGGGACTTGACTCCAACAAGACAGAGTTAATTGAAAAACCTTCTGACCATCTTTGACTCTTGAAAGGGCTGTGCTCCTTTGAGTTCATAGTTTCATTCATAGCTCTGGGAAACCATGTGATCAGCAGAGGCTTTGCCCAGCTGGGGCTGGTATGCCACTTGTGACCTTATCTGAAACAGAATATTCCTAATTAGATTTCTGTAATTTGATCTCCTTAATGTTGTCCTTAAAGACCATCTGGAAACTTCAGCTGGTCCAGAATGCAAGAGCTAGCATGTTTGTTGACCAGTCTTGGTATTGTAATGATGCGCTATTATTATAATTGGTTGCCAGTGTGTTTGTGAGTGCAATTCAGTGTAACGGTTGCTAAATTTAAAGCCCTCAGTGCTTAGGGCCTTGGTATCTAAGATGTCTTTCTCAGGTAGTCTCTAGCTATCTATCCTGCATGGCTAGAGAGTATCTATTAAGAGTTCTCATCTATCAGGAGGGGATGACTGAAGAAGTAGATATATATGTAAATAAACAACCACCTAATCTGGAAAAGAGCCCATTTCCTGAAAAGTAAATGTGCATTTATATGTTTTAAACACTGAATCTTGGAATGAAAATAATTTGAAATAACATAGAATAAAATTATGTTCTCAGCCTGGTTCACTTCATGGTTCAC
Source organism: Oxyrhabdium leporinum (assembly GCA_032468155.1). Taxonomy (NCBI): domain Eukaryota; kingdom Metazoa; phylum Chordata; class Lepidosauria; order Squamata; family Cyclocoridae; genus Oxyrhabdium; species Oxyrhabdium leporinum. The sequence continues at coordinate 62,401 of JANHFL010004671.1, forward strand.
ACCACCTTTGTTTTCATACCATTGCAGAATTTGCCCAGTGGAATGGTCTGCTCCTTATTTCTAGGAAATAAGGAAGGCTTGAATTATTTTGTGTGATTTATATACCTTATTTGTTTATTTAAATCCTAGAATCTCTTCTCTTCAGTGAAATTGGTGATCTCTTAGGAGAAGGTGAACTTCAGCTAGATGTAGAGAATGAAACCTATGTGAGTAGAAGGAAAGCATTCTTAACCTTAATTATTTTATATTGTGTACATATCCTGGTTTTTATTCTTTTCAATCCAATAAAATGCTGCAAAGAATTTTATGTCAAGGGATTTAGGATTTTGTTCAACCACAGAAAAGAAAGCAGAACAGAAAATAGCCATATTTAATAGGTGGAGAGAAGTAAGTGATAGATCAACTAATGAACTGTATCAGCCTTGGTGCTATGAAATTTTTATGATCTTTCTGAATTTCAGATTTCACTAATCACTTTATAGGCTTACTATAAAATAAGCCTATCTTTCTTTTTCTGATTAGCAGCAGGTGGAACTTGCTGTAGATTTAACATAAGAAATTTGAAACGATCCAGCTATTTAAATAACAGAATAACAGAGTTGGAAAGGACCTTGGAGGTCTTCTAGTCCAAAGGAAATCCTAGACTAGAGTTCCCCAACCTTTTCAGATTGGTGGCCCGGAGCAGGGGGAGAGGGGAAAGGGGATGATTTTGTAGCAGGGACAGGTGCATGTGTACATGCAGGTACACGTGTGAATGCCCATGATGCTTGGACAAGTGGGGCCACAAGCACCTGCAATGAGGCTCGCACGAGTGGGGCTGTGACTGCCAGTGATGATTCTCACATGAGTGGGGCCGCAGTAATGCTTGTGCAAGTGGGGCTGTAACCTCCCACAATGTGTGTGCTGATGCGTGAGTGGGGTGTACACATCAGCCAGCCACTCACATGGCTCGGTGGCGATTAGGCCACGGCCCGGTAGTGAGACGTAGCCCACAGGTTGGAGACCCCTGCCCTATACCATTTCAGACAAGTGGCTGTCCCATCTCTTATTTAGCAAGCTTTAAAGGACCAAAGAGCGTGGGTTGTAGAGGAGCCAATTAAATGTATTTATATCAGAAAGCATAGTTACTAACTCTAAAATTGGCCTGTGACTACTTTCATACTTGCACTTTCAACAGTTAGCTTTCAGGTCATAATACATGCATTTTCAGTTTTTGCATTTTGAATGTTTCATTTATTTATTTACATGTATTTATGTGTACAAGTAGTGCTTAACTTAAAACCACAGTTGGGACTGGAATTTCTGTTGCTATGTTTTCTAGTCATTAAGTGAGTTGCACCTGATCTTGTGACCTTTTTGCCACAGTTATTTAATGAGTCATGCAGTTGTTAAGCAGATCACACAGTTGTTACTCAAATGTGGTTTCCCTCATTGACTTTATTGGAAGCCTACTGTGAAGGTCAGAGATGGTAATCATATAACCTAGGATACTACAACTGTCATAAATACATGCTGGCTGCCAAGCGTCTGAATTCTGATCACGTGACCATATGATGGTTGCAGGTGTGAGGATCGATTGCAACTCGCTTTTTTCAGCATCATTGAATGGTCATTAAGCTAATTGTTGTAAGTCAAGGACAACCTGTACTAGATATTTAAAAAGCTTTTTCACTGTCACTTTCTCCTGCATTACTAATGTATAATGTTAAACTAATATTTCATTGGAAAGTGACTAAACAGACAAAACCAATTTTGCAGTAATTCCTGAAATGTTGATTATTTCCATGTTAAAATATGGACTTGGAATTTATTAAAGCATCTGATTATTGGGAATTGGGAGAAAGTAAAATATTAATTTGTAAAATAGTGTTATAGTGCCGTCATGGTTAAGATGATTTCTTCTGTCTCTGTATAAAACTTACACTTGTTCTTAAAATTAAAAAGCTTTTTGAAATTTTAGTTTTAAAATTTCAGGCAAGATATATGAAAAGCATATATTGATATGTGAATTCTATTTGTACTAACAGATAAATAATGGACAGTGAATAAAATAGTAAAACATTTCCATTAGTGTAAGCAATTTGTATCCAATAATTATTGTTTAAATATTTATATACCAATGACATAATAAATTAAATACCAGTGCTGTGGATTATTAAGATAGTGTTTTATGGGGGATTATGCAACACTGATGGTCCAAAGTTTCCCATTTATAATACCTTACTGAATGCTGTTGAAAAATAAAAGAGAACATACGTACTGCCATGAGAGATTACAATGTCAAATATTATCTTGGTAAACTTCTGTAGCTATTAATCTGTGTCCTAGAAGGCATGGCTTGTTTGTGTTTGATATATAAAGTATATAGTTTCAGAATTATAAAAGCAAGAAACGAAAGTAAGAAGGTAGTAAAATTGATCTCTCGATAGCTGCCTAGCACTTTTATCCTTTATTTTCAACCTACCTTCAAGGAGCTTATTTGATAAAGCAAAGCAATACTGTAATTCTTTTGCAACTGGCCACTTCAGTTTTGCCATTCTTTTGTTGCTTGTCTTTCCATAACCTTGCTTACTGTCGTTTATAGGAAAGCATTGGTGACCTTGACTTTGATTTAGATTTGATGTCTTGGGATTCAGATGCATGGGATATAACGAAGCAGACCTCAGCAGGTAATTTCTGATTGAGTTGTTTAGGTCAGTAAGCAGTTGTGAAATTGTATAACTCTTTATAAGATATCCTTTTCTTCAAAGAACTTAAGCCAGGAGAGGGAAATACTACTTATCAAGAGCAGTTAACCTAGGAAAAATTAAGTTGGTTTGGAAGCAGACCAGGTGATAAGTTCAAGTCAAAGTAGTTTGCTCTAATTGTTCTTCCTTTTTCATAATTAGAATACATGAAATATGGATTTGTAAAAAAGTTAGCATTGCTAGATGAACCTTATATTATTTTTCAATTGCATGCATTCCTTACAGTAGTAGAATATTTTTTTTATTTAACAAAGCAATTGACAAAATAGTTTTGACATTCTGATGAATAGGTTATTTATATATGGACAGAGTGGTTGGCTATTGGTACACCAAGTTTGTAAATCTGTAGTGAATCAACAATCCCTTGTCAATCTTGAGCAAAGTACAGATAGTTCTCAACTTGATATGATATGACATGATAGCAGTGTTCCAATATTTGAGGGACTGCCAGGGGGGTGGGTGGGGTGTCAGCCTATTTTCCAAAGCACCCGAAGGCCAGACAAGGAATAATGGATGGAAACTGATCAAGGAGAGATTTAACCTGGAAATAAGGGGAAATTTTCTGACAGTGAGAACAATCAACCAATGGCACAGCTTGCCTTCAGAAGTTGTGGGTGCTTCATCACTGGAAGCTTTCAAGAAGAGACTGGACAGCCATCTGTCAGAAATGGTATAGGGTCTCCAGCTTGAGCAAGGGTTTGGACTAGATGACCTACAAGATCCCTTCCAACTATTCTATTCTATCCTATCCTATCCTATCTTACAAACACAATAGGGACCAGGAAATTCATTGTTAAGTGGTGCATCCTGAAGTGAGGCATCAGGCAACTGCACCCAATTTTTCGATTATTTTTGCCACTGACATTAAGTGAATCACCTGCATTAAACAAGACATTACATGAATGTGACTTGCTACCTCCAGCTGTCCCATTGACTTTGCTTGAAAGAAGCTGACTTGAAAGGTTGCAAATAATGATCATGTGACCACAGGGGTCTGCAGCTGTCTTAAAGGAAAGCCAGTCACAGCAACTGTTGTAAGTGCAATCTGCTTCCCAAGAATCCAAATTGAGATCCATGTGACTACAATGGCTACAATGGTTGTAAGTGCAAGGACTGATCATAAGAAACTTTTTCCAGCATCATTATAACTTTGAACAGGTGCTAAACAAATGGTCATTTAGCAAGGCCTACTGTACTAAATGTGGAGTTCTCTCCTAGACATTGTACTGTCCATTATTTTTGTTAATACAGAATTAAGGCTATAACTAATCAAAATACTATCAACAGACTAAGTAAATGGGCTTAAAATAACAGCATAGAATTTAATTGCAAAAAATTTTCCTTAGAAAAAAATCAAATGCTAGTTTGTTTATAGTAGGAGAAATTGTATTTTATCATACTGAGTAAAAGTTAGCAGTATGATGTCTGCAAGAGGTACTTACAGAAGTATTGTTTTCAAATTTTGGGAAGTAATAATTTTGCTCCATGTTGAATTCCTTAGACTCCATCTCAAGTACTTTTTCCAGTTTTGGACACCCCAAGGTTTTGTTGTGGTGGAGGGAAGAGCAAACAAACTATAAGAATGGTTAAGGAAGGGATTGGAAACGAAATTCAAGGTAGAAAAGCTGAGAGACTGGGGTATTGTGTTTAAGATATGAAAAGGCTATAGAGATGCATGCATTTTAAAACTAAGCCACTCAGAGTTACTTGGTATAGAAAATGAATGAACAAATAAATAAACATTCCTGACTATCTATGGAAGTGTAACTGTTTAATCAACTTCAGATTTAAATGGGCTAGAAAAAGTTGAAACCTTCCAAGCTGAGGGAAAATGTCAGCTTGTTTAAAAAAGCTAGTGACATAGTTTAATCTTTCAGAAGAAAGCTCAGTCCAAATGCCCAAACAAAACAAAACAAAACAAGATTCAATACTTTCATTTTATTATTAACTCAGCGTTTTGTACATCAAGTGCATTCACAATGAAATTTGCAATTAGAGTAAAAAGATTCTGTAGGAGGAATAAATTCCAGATCCCCAGTACCCTCGTTATGAGGGGAAGGCAGAGTGACTGTGAGCTAGAGCAACCATTCAAGCACTATGCTTCAGTCTCCAGTGTACTGAATGTGGAATATACCTTTGGATGCCATCCTTCTTGAGAGGAATCTCTTAATTTTTTTTAATTCTTTCTATTAAAGATATAGACATAGAGTGCAAAGCAGAACCTCTCTCACCAACTGCTTCAACAGATTCAGTTCCTTCTCCTTTACCTGTGGACTCTCCAGTACAACATGTACCTGTAAGTAATTTCTTTGGACTAGTTAGATGCAATGAGATAATATTAAACAGATTAATATTCAAAATAATCTTTATTTGTCATTGACTAATCCAGATGCAAAGAAACAGTTGCATTGCTGGTAAACTTTTCCTTTATTGCTGATGTTGGGTTCTTTGAAAGTTTTCGGGAACCAATTAGTGTTCAGAAGGAATGATACAGAGAATAAGTGCCAGTTTTGAAATCCAAGGTTAGGAGACTTGCCAGAGTCAGTGAGTGAGTTCTTGATGTCCGAAGATAAATTTGCCAAATCTGGAAACTGAGACAATCTATTAGATCTGCAAGTTTGTGGCCTCAACAGCATTCCACATATCCTTAATTCTTTCTTTCCACCCTATCTTTTTATCCACCCCATCAGCTTCTGTGGTAGTTGCTGGACATGCATGTATCCCATTTTCTACCATCTAGCCAGAGCTGAAGAAGCTTCTTGGATGAGAAGTGAAATGTTTTCAAAGAAAAACCAGAAAGTCCAATTGCCTCTTGAAAAAGCACCTTTGGGACAACCATGACCTGGATGACTGAAAATCTCCATAGACATGGACATGCAGAGTTTTGGATGGAAATGCAAATGATTTCTTGGCCTAGTTTAGAATTTTTGAGGTCTCCTATGTTATGCAAAAGTGTTTTAAATGCATTGTGACTAAAGTATAACTGGGAAAAATAATTCTGCCAGTATGTATTTGTGTTTGCTTGTTTGTTGTAACAAGAAGAATTACAATGTTTGTAATTTTTTAAACATTGTCAGGAAGGTGTGGAGTTTGGCACTAATTCTCACTTATCCAGTGCATCTTTATATGACAAATGCAGCTCCAAATCATCATTACCTTTAGAGCAAACTGAGAAGTCCCTACCTAAAACTATACGTTGTTCAGGTATGATTTTTATTTGCCTATTTTCCAGTATGAGAATAATAACACTGATCTAAATTAATAAGAATAGCTAAGAATTGTGTCTTTCACTCTGTTAAATATCAAGAAGATGTTTTCATTGGTTTGCTTAGATCTTAAGTACATTATCATATGCATAAAATAGTTCCTGAGAATCATTCCTTGTTTTTAAATTTTGTATGCTCATATAATAGGTGGCATTATTTTGTATGCTCATATAATAGGTGGCATTATTATATAAAAGATACTTCATCATAAAAACATAATCCCCTATTGTTCGCATTATTTACAAATGTGTGTGATTTAGAAACTTGCAGCCTAATAAATTGGCATTTTTGAAAACTTTTAATTAGCTCAATTAAACAGTGCTGCCATATTGTTTTTGAGTATTAAAATGTAATGTAGAAGTAGTGTTGAGGTAGTTGAGGATAATTAGGTGTTTGCCACTTTTCTTTCTTACTTGCTTGTGATTTTTAAACAGGTGTGCAGTAATATGTCAGCATCTTCTATAGTGAGAACATAAATAGTTACTGTAATTAAGACTATTCATTTATTTTCAAGTGTATAGAACAAGAGTATCAAACTCGACTTCATTGAGGGCTGCATCAGGGTTGTGTTTGTCCTTAGGGGGGCTGGGGTGGCCGTGGCCGGGGTGGGTGTGGCTAGCTCAACGTCACTTGTGTTGGGGGTGCCTGTGGTGGCCTGAGTGCTCTGCCAGCAAAAACGGGCTTTCACGCTCTGTTTTCGGCTGTGACGGCCTCCTGCAACCCTTTGCCAGCGAAAATGGAGCTCTGGAGGGCTGCACGCAACCCTCTCGAACTCCATTTTCGCTGGTACCGTGGGCCAATTCTTCACTGTTTCCAGGGTGGCCCCGCGGACCAGATCTAAGTACCCCATGGGCCACATCTGGCCTGCGGGCCTTGAGTTTGACATCTCTTGTATAGAACCACCAGGCTGATTATGACTATAATCTATGACTTTGATTATGAACCACCAGACTATAATGTTATGCTAAGTACACAAGCAAGAAAGGATATATGTAAAAGAAAACTTGTCTTTGTGTGCTTCTCTTTTCTCTTGTACAAATGAACTTAATTCGCTATTCCTTTCTGGTCTTGGCTTATCTTTCCATTTAAACTAGAGATTGTGCTTGAAAGCAATCTCTGTTTAATCTGAAGTTGACCAGTGATGAGTTTACATCACCTTTTCTAATTTATATTAAGAATGAATCAAGATTTGAGCAAATTAAAAGCCAATACCTTTGTTGCACTGAAGGAAGAGAAGGGAGTGTGCAAATGCCAGGCTTCACTTGGTCTGATTCCAGCTGACATATTTGAACCAGCCCATATATTATGAATAAGTAAAATGTGTATTCTTTAAAGGCGGGTTTGATCCCTGGTTGTGTTTTACAGTTCGCTTCATTTAATGAAATTCCTCTTCCTGCCCTCGTTGTTGTCAGAATTGCTATTTCTATTGAACTGCAGACAATTGCATGAGGAGAAATATAACCTTAAAAAAAAAACCCAAAAAACCTACTTCAAATGCAAATTCTCTTCTACAGCAAATGGATCGTCGATGACCCTTAAACGAAGTAATCCAGCAGCCTCAAAACCGTTAATTCAGCCCAAGCCTCTGTTGCGTGCCTTTTGTGAGACTCAGCCCAATCACCAGGCAAAAGCCATTGTCATTCCAGCTCTTTCCACACTCCTGACACTGCCCAAGCAGCCGCAAGTTGTTACTATTCAGCCAGCACCTCCAAAAGGTATATGAGTTAAGGTTGCAATGGGATGCATGCCAGATCTGTTGTCAGGATTTAGCAAATGATGTTGAATGTGTAATATGCAGACATTGCAGTTTCCTAAGAGAGGATTTCTAAGTATTTTTAATGTAGAATTGCTTTAAATGGATGCAATTTTAATAAGTCCAACCTTCAAATTTCCGTTAGCTTTATGTCATCACCTAGTGGCAAACATATCAAGTTCTATGTCTAAAAGGGCTTTTTGGGAGCAAAATTGAGGTGAAAAAGGTAATTTAATTTCCAAATGTCAGGATTCTTGACCTCTAATTACATGTAGTCCTTGCTTACCAGTTGCTCATTCAATGACTGTTCAAAGTTACAATGGCACTGAATAATGAGACACAACTGACCCTTGAAGTTGCAGATGTTACAGTGCCCAGCGGTCATGTGATTGTGATTTGGGTGTTTGGCAACTGGCACATATTTATAATGATAGCAACGCCCCTAAGCCACATAATACCATTTGCAGCTGTCATAGTCAGCTTGCAATAAGCAAAGTGGGAGAAACCGGCAGGAACTTGAAAGTTACAGTCAAATGATGTTGCGCTTAATGACCTATGGTGCTTCATTTAACAATCACAGCTGGAACAGTCAAACTGCTGTCATAAATTGGGCATGGTCGTGTGATTTTTCACTTTATGATTGCAGATCCCAATTGTGTTGAGTAAGCGAGGACTGCCTGTATTAGCAAAAGATTGAGGATTTTTAATTAAAACATTGGGAAAGGATATTTTTTATTTTACTTAAGCATAGGAAGATGTGATTGCAATTCTTTAAAGCCTTTTTTATTTTCACAAGGAATTTGTCTCCTGTGCATAAGCTCTCAGTGTACATACAAATAACAAAATAATATAATCATAAGATACCAATAATAGAAGATTATATGAAAGATGAGAAGGATTCATTATATCTTATATTATATTCTTATATCCTGTTGTAAATATATCAAAATTAACATTCGTACATTGGAAGTGGAATGGCTGGCCACTAACCGTCCTGGGCAATCTGAGTGATCTTGTCTCTTTTGGAAAATGAGTAGAAGCTCACCTACACAATATAAATAAGCTATGTTCAAAAGCAGTATATCTATGAATTTCAATTTTTGTTTACTTATAGCACATTGGTTGATAAGCAGCTCTGTCTAGATGTGTTGCTTATGAACAATACGTGGATATTTTATGTAGACATTATGTGAATTGTTGGTAATGGGTAGCTTGGATTGATGCTATAGAAATGGCCCTCTGGTCTAATCTGCTCTTTAACTATAATTCATGTGCCACATATAGCAACCATTTTAAAATCTAATTACAGCCTCAAAAGTAGCAAGTGATATATATGCTTTAGTATGGTATTTAAATGAAGGAATCTTCAGTGTGCAAACGCAAGTCTTTAGATATGACTAAAAGCAACATATTTGAATTCTTCAAAAATTGGATGCTAGGATAGAAATGTTCTAGGCCTATATATATGTTTAGCTCTATAAAGTAAAGCAATATTTTGTCTTCTTCGTACAGATATCATGAGGCAAAACATAGCATGCATAGTAATTAACATTTTGGATAAGTGCTAAATCACTATACCAAAACTTTTTGTTCCTGTCTTAGGTCAGCCACTGATGCTTTCTCAGCCTGCCGTGGTTCATCTTCAGACATCTGGAATCCTTCCTGCTTCAAATCCAGCCATTGCTGTTAATGGTGGAGTAAAACAATTAACAGGTCACACCATTAGGGTATTAGCACAATCAGCAGGAAAGAGTTTGACCAGTGGGAACCAAGCAGAAGCTAAGCCTGTTCCTCATGCCACTTCCTCAAATGCAAACATGGATGTAAGTTCTTTCCAGCTTGTTTGTAATTAGCTCTTCCACCTGAAAGCTTATTTGCTGCAGATCTGCTTTCAGGATCCCAAAAATGTTTTAGCCACACACCACTAGTGACATAACTGACAGCATGCAGTGTCCAGAGAGGGATTTTACCACCCAGCAATTTATTTTTTTCTGTGAACTAGCAATCTTCTAGATTTTTTTACTAAAGAGAATATTGGAAGATAAGTAATACCTGCTGAAGGCTTGGAAATTCAAGGGGGTGCTTCTTTGCCCTTTTTATTTCTGGTGGTGGAGATAGTTCCAGGGTTAGCCCCAAGAGCCCCACATGCTTATACATGGCTGATTGTATTCAGATAGCAAACTATATGTGAAAGCTGCCAGATAGGCTGGACTAGGCTAGACATCCTGTTACATTAGTTTTGTGTGTTGGAAGGCTTTTATGTTTGTTATTGTAGGGGGAATATTCAATCATACAGTCTGAAGGAGTCAGATACCAGTTTGCCACTTTAACAGAAGTTAAACTACTGATCAGCTCTGCCTTTACAACTTGGCATTCTTTTCAGTATCAGATGGAGTGCCAAGGATTATTCTGGCATTACTGCTACCATTTCATTACTCAGAATAGGGAAAAACTGGAATAATTGGAGCTGAATTTTATTAATGTGATGTGTTCAGGCTGCTTCCTAGGTATTTTTTAACAATGCTCTAATAATAAAATCTAATTTCTCCTTGTGCTATTGTGCAATGTCACACGGATATGAGAAATTGCTAGTTTGAAAATAATTTTAAAGATATCTAATTGCTGATGAGACAAGATTATAAGTTTGTAAAATAATCTTAAATCTGTAAGTGTCTGGAAAAAGTACTGCCAAATATTCTTTACAAGTAGTCCTCAACATATGACCACTTGTTTAGTAACTGTTTGGCTTCTAATAAGCAATGTCAATGGGAGAAGTCATATTTGCTTAACAGATTAGCTTATCAAAAAAGGTCATAAAATTGGGTGCAACTCACTTAATTACAGCTTTACTGGTTAACACATTCTGGTTGCAATTGTGATCGTAAGTTGAGGACAATCTGAATATAGAATACTAGATTTAGAGAAAATTATATATATATATTCAAATAACAAGAGAAATGGGATCTTCTGGAATTCTTAGGAATACTTGTTTTTGTGCAATATAATAACATCCTTCCCCCACCACACGTTTTAAAGAAAAGCCTGTATTGTTGTCAATTGCCTTGTGTTGGCTCTGTTCTGTTGCAAATTTTCTGAGCTTTGAACAGGTTTTTTTCTCCGATCATCTGTATTATTCCCAGATGAATGTTCTAAAACGGCAGCAGCGCATGATAAAAAACCGGGAATCTGCTTGTCAGTCACGGAGGAAGAAAAAGGAATATATGCAGGGTTTAGAAGCTAGACTAAAGGTTGCTTTGTTAGAAAATGATCATCTTAAAAGAGAGAATGGTTCACTGAAGAGACAGCTAGATGAGCTGGCAGTAGAGGTAAGTGTATTAAGTATGAAAAATTGCTTTCTATGGAACTAAGTGTTGCCAAACATTGAAAATGTGATATCGTAGAGTGAAAAAGCCATAGAAAATCAAATGAAACAAATTCCACAGACAGTGTATCAAACAATATATGGTCAGGTCAACCAGACATACAATCCATCTCCCAGAAGATGGATTGTCTATTGTCCTGGCCCAACATTTGCAGAAAAACTAGGACTTTAAAGCTTTTTAGAAGACTAATAGGATAATGGTCATCCAAATCTGGGTAGAGAAGATCATTACAAAGGGAAGGCACTGCCACAGAAAAAGTATATTTCCCATCATATCCTCAGGGAAGGGATCTACAACATGCCCATTCAGCTATGGCAGAAATAGAGCAAATGACAGATAATCTGACCCTGTGCCATGCAGGGCTTTATAGATGAAAATAAGTACTTTGAATTGCATTTGAAAGTCTGTTGAAGTTATTGCAGGTTGTGCAATAATGTTACATGGATTACCAGTGCCACTGCATCCTGGACTAATTTCATCTCCTTCATGGTTTTTGAAGGTAGCCTCATGTTGTCCTCATTTCATTAGTCCAACCAGGAGGGAATTAAGGTATGAGGGAGCATAAATGAGGCCTCCCAATTTTTATTTATTTTATTTATTTTTACATTTATATACCGTCCCATTCCGAAGACTCGGGGCGGTTTACAGCTTATAAGCAATACTCTTA
>JANHFL010004671.1:74316-92277 GCA_032468155.1 Oxyrhabdium leporinum
GTGGGATTTGAACCGCTAGATTGAATCAGCAGAAGTGGCCTGCAGTTCAACACTCTAACCACTGCGCCACCTAGGATCCAATCCAGTAGGAGATGTGGTTGGCACACAAAATGGAATCGTGCAAAGGTCCCTTCTGCCCATGACTGCTACCTGTTCTTCACGCAGGAACCATGAGTTCAGGAAATGCCCAAATTGCACACTGATCCTGTGAGTCCCGCCTCTTAAAGAAACAACAATGGAAAATTTCTGTATTCAGGTTCTGAAGAGACCCAAAACATATAGCCTCTTGGACTTACTAGGGTTAAACCAAAGTCTGTTCTTCCCACAGTTTCAAATAGCACATGATACTTAATGCTAGGAATAATATCACTCAATGGCTTCATGTAGTTATTAAAAATGGGGAAAGAATAGGCCCATGATATACCCACCAGACCAAGTGTCTAGAACTAGACTTTTTTCTCCCAGAGAAAAGAGGAATACCATCATAACGCCCTCTTAACCCTTAGCTGTCCAAAAGGGTGTGATGATTGATGCTATGAAAAATTGGTAAATGTTCAAGGAGGGTCAGGATGGATACACTTCCCTTATTCCAATTCTGTGGTCATCAACAAATGAGACTAATGGTATCTTAGTACTATATATCAATCTGAAAATGGCCAGATAATTTATTTCCTTCAGAGCTGCAAGCCAATCACCTTCCTCAGGGAAGTTGCTCATCATGGTAAATGCTGCCAAGGCTTAGGCACACACATTCAGTGAGAAATGGGAATCAGCAACATCTCTTTGCATCTTTCCAGTGAATTCATGCTAACTGAATTAAAAGTGGGCAAGCTAAGTTAATAGGCGGTATCCCTCATTGAGCAACCCCTTGGTACCAGCAACTTGATCATTAAGCAAAGCAATTGCTAAATGAAACATCACAATTTTATAATTTTATTTTAACTTTCCTTTGCTTTACAGAGTTGCTAATGTTGTAAATCCGAGGACTGGTATCACCATAGTAACTGCTAGCAGTCACTAAATGTATCAGTTACTAAACAGGAATTACCTGTAGATCTTAATAGTCATGAATAAAATAATTTGAGCGATTCCTGCTACCCTTGTCATCCAGTACACATACCTGATTGAGCAATCCTTAGAACATTGATCAGGACATGTACATTTTGTGATTGTCTTATAGGCATATAATTTCTTCTGTTCATTGAGATCTCAAATGACGTTTGCAATATTGGCAAAAGGATGAGAAAAATGAACAATAGGAGCTAGTATTATTATTAACCAAGGTTGCTGCCTCTTTATGGCCCTTTCAATGTTGAAAGTAAAGCTAGTTGATTATTAATTTTTCCTTTAATTTTCCATTTTCTATCTAGAATCAGGATCTCAAAGGGTCCCCTCCAAAAAGAAGAGCATTCTGCGTGATGGCGTTGCTTGCTTTTGTAATGCTAAATTATGATCGGCTAAGGTAAGGTTCATAGGGAAGAATATATTTTGGGGTAGTTGCAAAATAAGCACAAAATATGAGTTTATAATTTAATTCTCACTTCCATAGTAGTTTCTTGGGATTAGCTGGTAAAATTCTATTGATTTCATTGACTACTTACTGATCTTCCGCTGAAAATGCATCTGTAGGCAAGCAGAATGACAATGACCTCAAGAGAGCTTTTTGGATACCGCAGCAGAATCTTCTACTACATAATGATTATATGATAGACAAAGAATATTTGTTTCATTTTTCAAATGTGTGGTGTTCCTGATTATTACAGTTGAAAACCACTGGTTTAGATTATGACAACATTGGGGATTGCAGGGTCTGAATCCAGCAAGGTTGGAAATAAAGTCTGAGATAAGTAAAGATTGTTTTCAAAACACCGTGCAGATACTCAACATCCAGGACTGAGAAATGGGCAGCAAAATGTCTATTACTGTATAAGGATATGAGAAAGTGACACATGATTTAAGCACTGGAGTCAGTGTTAGAGTATGGCTCTATTTCTGGATTCTGCTATAGCTGTACTTCATCATTAATAACAGCTTATTTTACATCTGCAGTAAAGATATCTAAGTCTCATCCTTGAGTCTTCTGCTATGTGTTTTTCTATTTCCAGAGAGATTTATTGCTGTGCCCAGGCTGAACTGTGACAGGAGCAAACTTTTCTTATAAAAAAAGAACTTAAGTATTTGTGAAAGACATAGCAGTGGAATTGAGCATTACAGAAGAAACATAACATAATCAAAGAATAGGGAGAACATTTTTTGGCATTCAGGAAATCCTTATTCCCACTGTCACCCCAAGAACTGATTAGTTTCCTCAGTGCTTTTGTTGGCCATTCTCAGAAAGTTAAGATTATATGAGCAACATCGCCAACATTTATTATGCAGAGGGTTTTTTTGTACTATTCTCTACCTTTAGCATTCTTTCATTGTACTTATTATTCTTTATACAGTATGTATATACTTTATTGAAAATCTTTCAGCTTCAAAGGCAACTGTAGGTAACAGTAGCACTTTGGCTATGTTTTGCAAGAAATTTGAAAATATCCAAGCTTTAGAATAATAGTTAAAATATAATTGATTTTTATAATCAATTCAGTTGTATATGGTATTGTCCATTTCAAGGCTCTTGGGGAAGGTTTGTCTGGAAAGGGAAAGATCTTTTTCCTGGCATTTGTCTGCGTCATCAGTTTTTCATTTATACTGCTTAAACTTCCTAGTCCCAATTCAGTATTGTTTTGTCCTTAGAAAACTTATATAACTAGCATGTGTTTAGGATGATATCATTGTTGGCAGGAGCAAAGCAGTTACTGTACAATTTAAATGAAAAATGTCTGGGTTTTTTTACTTAAACCGAGCTTGTTTTTAGCCAGATGTAGAAATCATATCCAGTTCAGCTAGCTGGAAAGATAGCTTTCCAATTTGTCAAAATAATATGTGGCCCAGAGAAGATAGAGTAGAACTAAGCACTGAATGATGTTGGGCAAACTTGTATGTTTCTGATCAGGCTCCTTGCTGTATGTTCTTCTTTTCCTCTTTCCTCATTCCATTTTGTTGCTGAGCATGATTCAATGAGCCATATAGCTCAAAAGGAGCCCTGAAGTTGGTCCTTGATTTGCTGAATTTGACTTTCATGAAGTCATTGTTATCTCTACTATGCGCCAATGTCAGCAGCAGTACAGTTGAACATACTTTTTATGTGCAGTATCTGGGGAAAAATTGTCTCTGCTGCTTCAAGTTTGGCTCAAAGTTAACTTCCATGTTTAGCATAATAGAAAGTTTCTTGCTGAAGAGACTACAGCTCTTGTCAGGAACTCTCTTATGTTGTGAATGAGGTCACTGACTAGAAATCTGGTATACTGTTTGAGGCTCATGCAAAAGATTTGTTCCATTTCAAAAGGGGCAATAGGTTTTTGACCATATAAGAAATTATTTGTGAATAGTTCCAACTACATTTTCTTTAAAGAACAAGAATATTTTTTTCAATGTACTGCATTATTAAAATTAAATGCATAATTAAAATTGAGGATAACACATTGTCTACACACAATAATTAAAGCAATGAGTATTATCCTCATAGATTACAAGAACAATTGCTTGCTCTGTTGAGTTAATACTTCGCATTGGATATGAATTTTGTAAATCTAGTTACCGTACCGTACCGTACCATACCACATGTAGAAAATCAGGTTTTGGCACCTCTTAATTGTAAAAAAAAAGAAGAAGCAAAACAGTGCAGTGTCCAGGACAAATTCAGAAGTAGCGAGTGTGTTCAAGCCATGAACTGCATAATTAATGCGTTGAGAAAGTATTCAGACCCCCTTCACTTTTGTCAATTTTGTTATGCTGCAGCCTGATTCTACAGTTGTTCAAATTCATTTTTTCTCATTAATCTACACTCAATTCCCGATAATGACAAAGTGAATTTTAGAATTTTAAAACGTTAGAATTTAAATTTATATTAAAATTCTAAAATTTTAGAAATGTCTGTAAATTTATTAAAAATAAAAAAATAAAATATCACAGTGGCATAAGTACTCAGACCCTTCACTCAGTATTTTGTTGAAGTACCTTTGGCAGCAATTACAGCCTTTAATCTTTTTGGGTATGACGTGACAAACTTTGCACACGTGGATTGGGGAATTTTCTTCCTTGCAAATCCTCTGAAGCTCAAATAGGTTGGATGGCAACTGTCGGTGGACAACCATGTTCAGGTACCTTCAGAGATGTTCAATAGGGTTCAGGTCAGGTCTCTGACTGGGCCACTTTAGGACATTCATAGAGTTGTCTCTAAGCCACTCCTGTGTTGTCTTGGCTGTTTGCTTATGTGTACTTATGTGTACAGCCCAGTCTGAGGTCCTGAGCGCCGTGAAACAGGTTTTCATTGAGAATATACCTGTACTTTGCTCCATGCAGCTTTTCCTCAACCCTGACCACCTCCCAATCCCTTCTGCTGAAAAACACCCTCACAGCATGATGCTGCCACCACCATGCTTCACTGTTGGGATGATATTGGGCAGGTGATGAGTGGTGCCTGTTTCCTCCAGACATAACGTTTAGAATTGAGGCCAGTCAGTTCAATCTTGGTTTCATCGGACCAGAAAATCTTATTCCTCACAGTCTGAGAGTCCTTCAGATCCTTTTTTGCAAATTCCAAGTGGGCTTTCATGTGTTTTGCTTGAAGAGAGGCTTTCGTTTAGAGCACGGGTGTCAAACTCACTGCATCACGTTGCTGTCATGTGACATATCATGACGTTTTTTCCCCTGGAACTGGGGTGGGTGTGGCCTGCATGTGACAGATCTGGCCCGCAAACCGCCAGTTTGACACCACTCGTCTAGCCACTCTGCCATAAAGCCCAGATTGGTGGAGGCCTGCAGTGATGGTTGTTCATCTGGAACTCTATCCCATCTCCATACAGGACCTCTCTAACTAAGGCCCTTCTCCCCAGATTGCTCAGTTTCACCGGACAACCAGCTCTTGGAAGAATTCTGGTTGTGCCAAACTTCTTCCATTTGACAATTACGGAGGCCACTGTGCTCTTAGGAAACTTCAGTGCAGCAGAAATTTTATTGTAACCTTCCCCAGATCCCTGCCTTGCAATAATCCTGTCTCTGAGCTCTTCAGGCAGTTCATTTGACCTCATGGCTTTTGCTCTGCTACCGTATGCATTGTCAGCTGTGAGGCCTTCTCTAGAGAGGTGTGTGCCTTTCCAAATCATGTCCACTCAATTTAATTTACCACAGGTAGACTTCAATCAAGGTGTAGAAACATGTCAGCAACGATCAAGAGAAATGGGAGGCACCTGAGCTAAATTTCAGGTGTTGTTGCAAAGGGTTTTAATACTTATGCCAATGTGATATTTCAGTTTTTTTCTTTACAGACATTTCTAAACTTCTTTTTTTACTTTGTCATTATGGCTACTGAACATGGATTAATGAGAAAAAAAATGAATTTCAACAACAGTAGAATCAGGCTGCAACCTAACAAAATTGACAAAAGTGAAGGGGATCTGAATACTGTATATTCTGAATGGACTGTAATTCCTAAGTACTTTGTTTCTTTCCTTTCCCTTTCTTTGCTGCAGTAGATATGTCATCCTGGCAACAGAGGCAGCTCCCTATTGAATTGTAGATAGATAATATGTTTGCACTGCCATAATTAGCAGGTAACAGAATAACAGAGTTGGAAAGGACCTTGGAGGTCTTCTAGTCCAATCCCCTGCTCAAGCAGGAGATTCGGTGGGATTCAGCAGGTTCAGGCCGGTTCGGGCGAACCAGTAGGAAAAATTCTGGCTGGCTGGCGCCCCGCCCCGCCCCTACTTATTTGCCTCACACGACTTGGCTGGTGCCTTAGAGTCACACTGCAGCATAGCTGCAGTTGCTCTTTGGCTCCCTTGCCTCGACCACGCGGCCATGTGGCCCAGCCTGCCTGCCTTTGCCCGAATGCCTGCCTCGGGCTGCTCCTGACCGCTCTAGCAGAGGAACAGGTAAGACCAGCCAGGTGCCTCCCTCGGGGAAGTGGGGCTGGGAACATGCCCCCCTGGCTGCTGGCCAAGGCCTACCCCCATCTGATTGCCACAGCCTCGCCCTGCAGCCGGCCCCGTAGGCCTGCGCCTGCCTCCCACCTGAGCGGCATGGCCTACCCTCCCACCCGAGTGGCGCGGCCTAACCTCCTGCCTGAGCGACGCAGCCTACCCTCCCGCCTGAACTGCGCGGCCTACTGGGCCTTGCCCTTCAGCTGGCCCCGTAGGCCTGCACCTGCCTTCTGCCTGGGCAGCGGCAGCACTCCAGGACGGTGGGCAGATGTCCCAGGGCTACGCACGCCGGAGCAAAGCAGCAGTCTGGACCCCAGCACAGCATCTCCCCCGAGGGCCACCCACCGTCAGCGTTACCTTCGCGGGCAGCCGCACACTGGCCCTGTTGGCGCGTGGCAGCAGGGAGGGAGACCCGCTGTTCTTGGCCAAAGAGCTGCCTCGGGGGGACATGGTGAGGCTCACTCGCCTTTTGGGCCTGGCATGCTCAGCTTCCGCGGGGCCTCCGGGCAACTGCCGCCCGCTTGCTGTTCCCTCTGCCTCATATCCCGCATCCAGCCCATGAGGGGGAGGCGCCACTTCCGGGCCGGGCTGGCCAGCGGATGGGTGGGCGGCCCTCGGGGGAGACGCTGTGCTGGGGTCCAGACTGCTGCTGTAGTGTGCATGTGCAGCCCTGGGACATCTGCCCGCCCTCCTGGAGCACCGCCGCCACCCTGGAGCTCTCTGCCCTAGAGCTCGCCACTGCTGCTGCTGCGGAGCTCGCCACCACCACCACGGAGCTCGCCACTGCCGCTGCAGGAAAGACTATCACTTGCTGGGGAAAAAAAACCAGTCTCTTTGACAGCTGAGGCATCTTCAGAAGGTCCTCAAAGTTCTAAAGTTCTAAAGAACTTTTGTAATAGGAAAGCTGCCCCTTTTCAACCTCAGCAATTTTAAGATGTGGGCATTTGCTGACTGGTGAATTCTGGATGTTGAAACCCACACATTAAAGTTGCCACGATTGAGAAACAATGCCTTAGAGAATAAGACTATTTGGGTCTTTAAAGGTCAGTCCTAATACCTAGGTTGATGTTGGTAAGCAATTAGCTACCAGTGCTGATATCTCACTATAGGCATCATATGATCCCTATACTTAGTTGCGGTTAAAAATCCAGCTGTTGTGTTTTGCACTAGGTCCCTTTTCAGGGCAACTTTCAAGAGTAGCTTCAGGGAAAGTGCATTTTTGTGAGAAATTGAGAAGATGTGGATAAAGAGTCACCAAATACAGCTTAGGAAAGGTAGCAATTGTATTAACAACATGGAGTTAGAAGGGATGTTGGATGTCTTCTAGTCCAACCCTCCGCTCAAGCAGGAGACCCTGTACTATTCAGACAAATGGTTATCCAATCTCTTCTTAAAAATTTCCAGTGCTGGAGCATTTACAACTTCTGAAGACAAGCAGTTCCACTGGTTAATTGTTCTTACTGTCAGGAAGTTTCTCCTTAGTTTTAGGTTGCTTCTCTCTTTGTTCAGTTTCCATCCATTGCTTCTTGTTTTGACTTCTGCTGCTTTCGAAAATACATTGCCCCCCCCCTTCTTTGTGGCAGCCCTCAAAAGCCTGTTATGTGACCTGCCTATCACACTCTTGGGCAAAGCAAATGAGCCATTTCCTCCTTTCAGTGGTCCATGAAAGTACATCTATAGTATGTAGAAGCAGATAATAAAGTTGAAAAAAGGTGAACAACATTTTTACAGAACTGTAGATACATTGAGGCCAGGTGTGACAAGGAATGGCTGGGAGGGGTGGGGCCAGGCAAGGCACCTCTTTACGTGAGTGACATTGAGTTGGCCACACCAGCCATGGCAACCTAGCCACGCCCACCTAGTCACATGGCCACCTAGCCACGCCCACCTAGTCACATGGTCACCTAGCCACGCCTACCTAGCCACACCCACAGAACTGGTAGTAAAAAAAATTGAATCTCACCACTGCGGAGACTCTAGATCATTCCAGACAAGTGGCTGTCCAGTCTGTTCTTAAAAACCTCCAGTGAAGAAGCCCACAACTTCTGAAAGCAAGCCAGTTAATTGTTCTCGCTGTTAGGAAATTTCTCCTTAGTTCTAGGTTGTTTCTCTCCTTGATTGGTTTCCATCCATTGTTTCTTGTCTTGCCTTCTGGTGCTTTGGAAAATAGATTGAGCCCCTCTTCTTTGTGGCAGCCAGTCAAATATTGGAAGTGTTCTATAACGTCACCCTGGTCCTTTTTTTCACTAGACTAGATAAACCCAATTCCTGCAACCATTCTACATTTGCTTTAGCCTCCAGTGCCCTACTGCAGCATTGGATTCTTACTCCTAGAAGATATTCAGCTCCAAGATAGTACTCATGTGGATAAATGTAAAGTCATTCCCTTTTAAAATTGTTTTCCTATGTTTATAAAAGGAAACAGGTTATGCTTGTGGTTCTGTATATGACAGATTTTTAAAGTAAGGTGTTCACTTTGTGACTATATCCTAGAAAACCTATGGTCAAATGCCAGCTTTGTCTTCTAAAAATGAAAAAAAGCCCTTCTTTGTCTTAAGTCATATGAGTCTCCCAAAGCCTTAATCTAGCTATATGCCTTTGTTGTTGTTTTAAATAAAATCACAAAATGTTGCCTATTTCTGAGCTGCAAGACAGCTAATTGCACTTGGGGAAATTAGCTTGGACTCAAAACATTGACCTAAGTTCAACATTAGGAGGGGAGGGGAGCGCTCCCTGGGTCTCTCTTTGATCCAGTGGAAACTTTGGAAGCAATAGTGTTCTCCCTCAAGGAGAAAATTCACAGCATAGGGGTCCTTCTCAACTCACAACACTCTTTTGAATAGTCAGAGGGAGGCTACTGATGGGCGAGGTGGTTTAGAGCTGTGCCCATTTTCAGATGGTATCTCAGTTATACCCTTTCTGGAGAATCAGGCCCTGGCAACAGTGATGTACATGCTTGTTTCCCCCCAGGTTATATTATTGCAACAAATACTACATAGGTCTGTCTATGAAAACTACTTGGTGGGTCAAAAAACATAGCAGCCCACTTGTTAACAGACAAGCCCCATTGTTCACACATAACTCAAGGGCTTTGAGTGGCTACCAATTGGCTGCTGAGTAGAATTAAAAGTCTAGGCTTTGATTTTAAAACCTTATATGATGGGCTGCTGGGGGTTTGCAGGGGTTTGGGCGGGGATCGCTGAACCCCCAAATCCCACTCTTGGCTGGCCCTCCCCTCCCCCAGGAGTCTCCATGTGGCCCGTTGTGGATGCAGTTAAGTGGGCACGCGGAGGCTCAGGGAGGCAGGAAAATGGGCCTTCCGGAAGTTCAGGGAGACTGGAAACGGGCCGTTTCCAGCTCCCTAGAGCGTCCAGAGCCCAGGGAAGGCTGTTTTCGCTCTACCAGAAGCTCCAGGAAAGCCTCTGGACCTCAGGGAAGGTGAAAACGACCCCCCCTGTGGTGCAGGAGGCCGAGTAGGCCATTCCCACCATGGCCACGCCCACCCAGCAACCGGGCAGTGAGCCCTGGGTACCCCGCTACCTTAAAGACCACACACTTGAAGTGGATCTCACCTGACTAGTACATAAATCTCACATTTTGGTTTTTCATGTGCACCACCATGAATTTATGCAAGATGCGACATGAAGATGTACTGAATTTAAACTACTGTGTCTCTTGCTTTCAGTGGCTTTGAATGGGGACCTAATTCTGCTGAACATCTTTCCAGCACTAGCTACCAAAGTCGACATCTTCTTGAATTTTCTGCAAGCAGGTCTCAGGAAACAGATGGCAAGAATAATGACAGGTAAGCATTAAACTTTATACTTTAGTGTCTTCCAGTTTGCAATATTCTAAATATGCAAATGTAACAAATGGCTAACGTATCACTTATTTCTACTTAAGGGTCCATAATTGGTTTTTTTAATGATACAAAGCTATTTTGATCTGCTAACATTCCTCTCTGTCTCTGGTACATGTATTGTGTCTCAGAAATGTTGAAAAAGTAACAAGACACAATTTCCCAAGTATTCCTGAGGCTATCGATACTATGTGTCTTATCCCAAAGTCTGATCTTGCAAGTTGGGGAGTGTTTGTGCTGCTGTGAAATTCCTGTTCTCACCATTTAACAGAGAAGTGCTGTCTTTTCCAAGCAGAATTGATATCCTGCATAAAACTGATCTTGCCATAATTCTGTATGTATTTGTCAGATCTAAAATATGTGTTAAGAACCTTCAGCTACTATAAAATGCAGCTACAAGTTTTAACAGGAACTGCTCAATACATATTTTTAAAATAAAATGAAGTTGCATATTATTTGATATTGTGTTACTGGTGTTTATTTTGAATGGTTTCACTGAGCATCTCAACTTGCAGCTATCTAGAGGAAAAGATAAAAGGGGAGAGTGTTTTCGTTAATATAGGTAGTCCTCAACTTACGACCACAATTGAGCCCAAAATTTCTGTTGTTAAGTAAGACATTTGTTAAGTGAGTTTGCTTTATTTTACCACCTTTTGTGCCACAGTTGTTAAGTGAATCACTGCAGTTGATAAGTTAGTAACTTATCAACAGATGTTAAGTATATCTGGGTTCCCGTTGACTTTGCTTGTCAGAAGGTCGCAAAAGGTCATCATGTGACCTTGGGACCAGTTGACAAGCATTTGAATTTTGATCACATGATCATGGGGATGCTGCAAAGGTTATAACTGAAAAACAATCATAAGTCACATTTTTCAGTGCTGTGGTAACTTTGAATGGTTACTAAATGAACTGTTGTAAGTCGTGGACTACCTGTATTTTGTCTGGGGGCCGAAAGCTAGTTTATAAGTACAAAAACTATCATTTATTCTTCAGCTTCAGTATAAGTAGGGCTTTGGATTCTGTGCTTTTCCAATTGTTGTTGGGCTACAATCATAGAAGTGGTCAGTGGAAAAGTACTTGGAGTCCAGGAGTATCAGGAAGGCCTCCTGTTCCTTACTCAAATGCTTTGTTCTGCAAAAGGACAAATATATTTCAGCAAAAATATCTTCTACTTTTAGTTCATGTGTGTCTCTTAGAAACATTTGTGTCCTGGCATCATGCTTCCTCCCTCATTTTTTCTGCAACAACTTTGTTTTTCCCAGATGGGTCAGTCTAACGTTATTGGAAACTTTAGAAATGTTCTGAGATGTAGGCTTTTCCCATTCCAAATAGGCCTATTCTGAAGCATTTTGTTCGAATATCCAAATCCAAAAAAGGAGGGGGAGGGGCACTCAAACTGCTGGAACCTTTGTCTGGAAAATAATCTTATTATTTTCTTTGGACATAGCAAGCATTCTATGTAGTGAACTTGGAAAAGCATTGGGAGTTTTCTTTCTGTGCTGAGACAGATTCATATCAATTTATAGCCTGGAAAACAGTTCATCTTTTGGTGTTTAGAGCCATGATCTAAGAAGACCTTCTCAGGGCAGGTCTGGGTTTACTGGCATATACCTTTGGAATAGGAATTCATTTTACTTTTATCTTAATATGCTTTTTCTCTGTTAGTAAGACTAGCCCAGAGTTTAAGCTGAATATGGACCAAAGGCCAATGGAAAATCCTGCTCTTACTTGGCAAGGGAATGGCATGCCGAATGTAGAGGCATTTTATTGTTTATTTTCCCTAGAGCCTTCCCTTTCTCTGCCTGAGCAAATTGTTCTAAGCGGTTCAGAAGACTAGGCCCCAGGCTTGGAGGACAATTAATTTTCTGTAACATGCTGAGGTAGAGAGAAACAGTATTGTTTAATTGTTTAACTGACCTTAATTAAGTGAAGAAAGAAATTCTCCTCTTGGAAAATGAATCTATGCTGAATTGCTAAGGAATGCTCAGAGAATAGTTTGGAACAAAGGGTTTCCTCTTCCTATTATACTACTTCACAGAGTGTAATAATCTAGTAGCATTAATGCTACAGAGGATCAACGCTGGGCATAACAGTGGTGAAAACAAGATGCAGTCTGTTCATAAGAATTTACATTATATATGAGTATGTGAAACTTTGGCTTCATATTTACAAAAATAAAGCAACCCAGCAAAACCTCTTTCAGGAGGAGCACTTAGCTATTTGTAAGGTGGAAAGCTGTATTTGAACTTTTAGTGACAATTTGGAAGTATACCTCAAAACATAGTTGGCCTAAGATGAAAACTAAATCTTGTTTAATCTTAAACCATAGTTCAATAAAATAAAATTAATTAGTTTATGTATTAAATCATTTAAAATTTATTACATTGAAAAATTTGAAAGTACTTTTTGGAAGAAAGTTTGGCAGATTGGAAATTGTGCGCTACTCTATTATAGTATGGATAAAACAAATACAAAGGAAATGTGTCACAACAGCCATACAAGGAGTATTTACCATAGAAGAAATATATAAGGAAGTAGTAACATCACGTCATACTCTTTTGGAAAATGAAGAAATGATTGGGAGAAAAGGAAAAACAACAAAAAAGCATGCAAATATCTATTTGAATGTTCCGAAATACTACCAACAAATATTTAATGTTGGTTAAGATCTTAATCCAAAACTTTTTAAACTGTACATTTCCCTTCCTGGTGCCCCTCAATGCTATTGAGAGAACAAATGTAGCTCAGGTTCTTGGGATTCTTTTAAGCTTGATTGTTTCGCAGATATTTCATTACCTGTCAGCTCTTGGGATGATTATGTTATCTAGCCTGGTTATGGAATGATTGCAAGAAAGCAACCAAGCTCAGAGAGCATCAAGAATATAATAGTTTTGTTGGTTTCAGGCAATTCAGGTAGTCCTTGACTTACAGCCATTCATTTAGTGACCATTCAAAGTTACAACATCACTGCAAAAGGTGACTTAGCATTTTTCACACTTATGACTGTTGCAGCACCCCCGTGGTTTTACTTGATCAAAATTCGGACTCTTGGCAACTGGCTCATTTATGACTGTTGCAGTGTCCTGGGGTCATTTGTTCACCTTTTGTGACCTTCTGTTAAGCAAAATCAGTAGGGAAGCCAGATTCACTTAGCAACCATGTTACTAGCTTAACGACTGTAATGATTCACTTAAAAACTGTGGCAAGAAAAGTTGTAAAATAGGGCAAAAATCACTTAATAACTGTCTTGCTGAACAACAGATATTTTGGGCTGAATTGTTGTAAGTCGATGACTCCTGTATTACCCCAGAGACGTCAGTGTGACACTAGAGTGTCCACTTGCAGTTCAGAAGATCCTTTCTTCTGGGTGGCTACGTGAACATTTCTAGAAGAATAACTCTTCTGATCTTGACATGTGCCTGTGGTTGCCGTCTGGTCCCTCAATTGCCCAGAATGATTTCCATTGATTGTTTGCAAATGTTCTTGTTGACTTGTTGCAGAAGTGTACTTTAGGCATTAAGTAAATGTGCACTTAATCACCTTGACTGAAATTTGGCTTTTTCAGCTAATAGGTGATTCAAACCTAACAGAGTCTTTCATTTCCAAGATAGCTGCAGATGTGCCAAAAGCATAAATAATTAAAAATGTTTTGAAAGCAGGCAATAAAATGAGACTGTTTGTAATGTCTTTACAATTAAAATTCTGTATCGTAAACTATGCACAGTCATGAGTGTTGAAAGAAAGCCAATATTGTTTGTGTTTGAACTTTCTGAAACAGAGGCCTTTTGGGGTAGAAGAATAGAATTTCCCATTCTGTCTTCCTCACACGTGTAATATCAGCCTACTTGATGGCTGAATTTATAATACTTTGCTTCATTTGATTTGACTACCTACTCCCTGGCCTACATCTTAGATTCCAGGTGCTGGTGGAGATAAGGATTAGTACTTCACCAACAGCTACTCTTCTGTTTAGAATAGCCAGCTCACTCTTCTGTTAATGCCTCATCTGTTTTGCATCTTTTTCTTCTTCTTTCTATGCTTGATTCTGAGAGCTCATATTGCACTGCTGTGATATATTTCTTTTACACCCACTGCCTCATTCTTTTCTTGACTATGTTCCACCTAATCCCAGCTCCGATTTTCCCATGTTCTGTTTGATGGAGCCTGCCCTTCCTAGCGTTCCAAGAATTCTTGTGTGGTCATACACATGGCTGATTCTCAGTCCAATTTTTTAGCCAGGCATTGTCTTTTTCTTTTCTTGCTCTCCCTTTTGAGCTTTTGCATCCTTGCAAACTGCATCTTGTTATTCTCAGTTATTTCAGACTTGTATACTGGCTTCTGGTAAACTGTAGGAATTGCCCTTGCCTTGCTGTAGCTCATAACTCTTTCTTCCAAACTTCTCGCTTTTCAAGTAAAAGTGAAAAACATTTCCAAATCTATTTTTCAGGGTTTGTTTGTTTGTTTATTTGCCAGTTTCAGGTGCTGGATTCTTGAAATAGAGATAGTTGGAAAGAAGAGTAATAACTCACCTGTAGGATTTTCAGCTGCAAGGATTTGTGCAGTGAACATAGACACATACTTTGCATAATCATAATGTTAGAAATGGGCTCGGATATCATCTTCTCCAACAATATAGCATCTATTAGAGCATCTCTGACAGACAGTCATTAAAGACTCTGTTTGAAGATCTCCAGTGAAGAATTCTGCACTTTGGATAGCATCCTGTTCCACTGGCTGATACCCCATATATTCACGAAGTTGTAACCTGAACCTACTTCCTTAGAGGTTTTTTAACCAATTGGTTCTGGGCCTGTCTCCTGCAGAAATAAATAATAAGTTCACTCCTTCTGTGTGACTGTCCTTCAGGTATTTGAAGACTGCTGTTATATTTCCCTCTAATTTTCTATTCTAAACATACTCAGATGTTTTAAAGGTACCTCATAGGGCTTGTTTTGAAATCCCTCATTATCTTAGTAGCCTTCCTTTGAACTTGTTCCTATTTGTCATGGTCCTTTTCAAGTGATAGTGTCTCGAATTAGATACAGTGCCCTTAGTGGGGTTGACCAAGGCAGAGTAGACTGGAACAATTACTTCTTGTGATCTGGATTCTCTGCTCCTGTTAATGCATCCCAAGATACCATTTACTTTTTAAACAGCTGTAATGCATTGCTGCTTCATATTTAACTTGTGAGTATCAAAGCTACGCAGAGTCTTGAATAGTACATGTGAAACATGTACTATTGACAAGCTAGGCCTTCCCCATTCTGCACGTGTTCCTTTTTGATCCAGATGCAGAATTGTATCCTCCTCCCTGCTGAAATCCATCCTATTTTTTCAGGCCAATTCTTTATTTTTCTAAATGTCTTATATCAACAGTGTTACTCCCATCCCAGTTTGTGTCATTTCCAAATGATATGAAATCTCTTAATCAAGTCAGTGATAAAAATCCTAAGCTCTGAGACTTCACTCAGTACTTCCCCCTCAGCCAAGGTGGGTGATTAATGAGCATTCTTTTGTTGTGGTAATTCAGTCAATGGTGAATCCATTCATATCACTTTATGAAGGAAAATATTATGAGGCGCACAGCCATATGCTTTTATTGAATGAACAAAAGATTTTGTATCCTACTTGATTTTAATCTATTTTACCTTTACCTTTATTTCATTTGTCGAATTATTTTATTAGTTTCACAGATGCCATTCTGTTTTTTAATTTACTGCTTATCTGTTTAATACATTTATTTTAAAATAAATGTACAATGTTAAATATTTTTAAAAAATTATTTCCTAGATATAAGCCATCGGTTTCAGATAACAAAGCACTCATGGTAGTTACTGAGGAACCAATAATATATGTTCCTCCCCGACCTTGCCAGCCATTTATCAACCGGACAGAATCACTCAGGTAAGCTGTTTGCTTATAAATAGTAGAGATGTTAGTGCCATTAGGACCTAATGTTTGACTTCCTCAGTATTCAGTTCATTGGATGTATAAATGAAACTGGTTGGTGTCTTAATAATTACAAGGAACATGTAAGCAACAAGCCAAAAGAGCAACCTGGATAGTTTTCCTATATTGGATTTATAAAAGAGACTTGTTAAAGTTTTGAACAATTTTGTGACAAGAGACAAAGAAAAAATGAAAAGAAATCAAATTCTAGGGCATTATTTAAAGACATCAAGATTGTTAAAAGTAAAAGGAAGGAATATCAAGTTGGTTTATTGATCAAGCATAAAATACGGTAGACATGTTGTTATCTCTGGTAATCTTTAATGGTCTTTTGCTAATGAGGACTGAACAAGCTTTTAAGGATTTGTTTATAGAAAGATGAGATATGGGAAGAAGAGATCAGTGTTGTATTTTAAGAGAAGAAGACAAGTTACTAAAATTGTTTATACTGTACTGTGATGAACGGGGAAGGTATTTCTTTATATATTTCTTTTTCTTTAGTATATCCTTATTGTTTCTTTTCTATTTTTATTTCTACTTTCTGAACTTTGTATTTTTTTCTCTATTGTATCTTTCTTAATTTTGCATTTTTATCTTTTTAATTGTAATATTGAATAAAATTACCATATAAAAAAGTGTCCTCTCACGCATTTTATGCATTTCAAATAAATTCTGTAACATTGACAGAATATTAATCAACACAATGAGTTAGGACGGCAATTTATTGGATGATTTGTTGATGAGCTTGCAACTCCATGTCCATTTCAGTGCCATAGCTCAAAGCAAATGTGTTTGATAGGCAGCTGTACTGGAGTTTAGATTAGATTAACAGAGTTGGAAGGGATCTTGTAGGTCATCTAGTCCAACCCCCCTCCCATGCAGAAAACCCTACACCATTTCTGACAAATGGCAGTCCAATCTCTTCTTGAAAGTCTCAAGTGATGAAGCTCCCACAACATCCGAAGGCAAGCTGTTCCACTGGTTGATTGTTCTCATTGTCAGAAAATTTCTCTTTATTTCCAGGTTAAATCTCTCCTTGTTCAGTTCCATCCAGTCTGGCCTACAGGTGCTTTAGAAAATAGCTTGACCCCTTCCTCCCTGAGGCAGCCCCTCAAATATTCGAACACTGCTATCATGTCTTCTGCTTAGTCTGTGCTCGGATCTTCTGCTTAGTCTGTGCTCGGGTGATGACTTGTGACATGGGCTGGGAAGGAAGAATTATTGTGTGAATCACCTTGTTTGCTGTTGAATTGGGGCTTTCTGGACAGGGCGTCAGCCAGCAAATCCCCCCCCCCCCCGAGATGTACTTCAGCTCAAAGCTGAAGCGCATAAAGTACTGCACCCAGCAAACTTGCTTCGGAGAGAGTTTCCTGGTTTTTTTTAGCACCTCTAAATGGTCATTGGCTGCCTTCCAAGATTAGCCTCCAGGTTAGCAATGCCCAACATACTGTGTAAGCCTCCTTCTCCCACATGGCCCACCTCCTTTCGGTCTTGGTGAGTTTTTTTGAGGTGTAGGCGCATGGCTGCAAGTCTCCATTGGTATTTTTCTGGAGGAGCACAGCAGCAATGGCCGCGTCACTTGCATCCAATTGCACGACAAAGGGCTGCTCAGATTCAGATGCCTCAACACCGGTTCCTCGGCAAAACGTCTGTTAAGTGCCTCAAATGCTTATAGGCACTCCAAAGTCCAGCTTAGGGGTTGCCCTGGTCAGGGTTTTATAGATCCTCCCCCTATCTTGAGCAGCTCAGTGATGGGCAGGGCAATCTCTGCAAATGAGGGAATGAACTGGCAATAGAAGTTGGCAAATCCTAGGAAACACTGGAGTTGCTTGCAAGTGCATGGGGGCTGCCAATCCAGAACTGCTTTAATCTTCCCTAGATCCATATCTATGCCCTGGTTTGATACTCGTAGCTGAGGTAGTCCAAAGTGCTCTTGTGGAATTCACACTTTGATAGTTTTGCATATACCATATTTTTGGGAGTATAAGACACTCCGAAGTATAAGACACATTTAGCTTTTGGGGAGGAAAACAAGGGGGGGAAATCTGCCTCTGCCTCCCAGCAATTTGCCTCCTTGCAGCAAACAGCAAAAACCCTGTTTCAGCTTCAGCACAGCTTGATTAGCAT
>JANHFL010004671.1:100353-113100 GCA_032468155.1 Oxyrhabdium leporinum
AAATTAATATGAGCAGAAATCTCTTTTCTATCCAGAAGATTACTTTCTGAATAGTAATCCTCTGGCTTTCATATCTGCATGCTAGAGATTGTCTTGATGGGAAACACTACCATTCTTGATGGATTACTGGACAGCATAGTCATTGGCAATCTATTATTATGTGCTTTAAAATTCTATGGCTAAATATTTAAAAATTTGCATACAGTGATCCCACGTATTTATTTTCTACCCCTCTTTCTTTGGATGTACATATGTACAAATACTCCATACCAGTGATGGTGATCATTTTGGGCTCGGCATATCAGAAATTCAGAAAGTGCTTTCCTTGATTTTGCTGCCACCCACCACCCCAGGCAAAAGAGACTCTCCTTTCCTCCCGACTTCCTCTCCAAACGCTCTAGAAGTTGCATGAGAGGGCCTTATTCTTGCATTTTCTGGAGTCTCATAAAATTTCATGAAAATGCTTGTGATTTGGGGGGCCAGAGACTATGCAAGAGCAAGACCTTCTTGTGCAACGTCCAGAGCTTCTGGAAGGCCTGGCATGTCACCAAAAGTGGCATGGTGTGTCAAAGATTCACCATCACTGCCCTAGGCTTTGGGATAGTGCATTTGGATATTTTCTTACCATGTTCCAAGTAGAAAATTGGTTTCGGGATTGTACATGAACTTCAGGACTGTTGTTTTCTTTATATTTTCCTTTTCCCAACCTTTTCCTTTATTTTTACAGAAAAAGTAAAATGTGTGAAATGCCAAAATTTAAAATGAAGTGGTACTCTGATATGTAAGTTTTTCCTCTTTTGCCACTTCCTTCCAGTTTTTGACTCAATTTGAAAGAAAAGTCACTTGCCAAATACTATGCTGAGCCCCTTGGGACTTCAGTTTAAACTTGGGGTTTGAATTCTGTATTGTAAATTCTTATCATAGGCCATTGTCAAAGTGACCTCTCAAGAAATGTACAAAACAACTAGGAAAAGGTTCACACAGTTTTGTCTAGGATTGTTAGATTGAAGCGATCTAATATATTACAGTGTAATTATGGATGGGACAGTGTCTGCTACAATGCTTAAATAAGGAGGCTGTGTTTCTGTTTCTTTATTGTTATAGAAACAAAGAGTAGAAAAACAGTGTGGGTAGATTAGTTATGGAACTGGGACATCAGTACTGTAGAAAGTCATATCTGAAAAATAAATTTAATGAACCTGGGAAAATATGAAACTTTTAATAGAAACTATATGTTCTATAAGCAATAAACTACCACACTGAGAATTTATTTCAGAGTTTAAAAAAAAACAACATAAAAATGCTAAGACTCTAATTCTGTTTGATTGATTATATTATCAGAAAAATACAAATTGGATGCTTTAGAGTTTAGATCAATTAGAATGAATGTGGGATTTCCCATAGCCATGATTCTTGTTCTCCATTGGCTTTTTACTTGCAAAAAAAAAACAACCCTGAAAAATTTTTGGGAGCCTATGACTATGAATAGATGTCCCAGGAAACTGCATAGATTGCCTATTCTGAAATTCTTTGGTTTTGGTTGATTTAGGTTCTGTGTCAAAAGGTAGGTCATCAAAATCTCTTCTTTGGGATAAGTATTACCTAGCAGTGAGAAGTCGTAGCTCATTTGTGTTTCGGTGAAATTGCTATATTTAGGCTGTGATTGAAATTCCCTGATCATCTACTGTGGCAAATATGAATATGTTGATGATAACTGCATAGAAGGGAAAATCTTTCTATTTTTTTCTATTTTTTGTGTTATTTTTTTAGCATAACTAATAACAGTGAATATTGCTAGCATTCAAAAAGTAAAAACTTTATTTCCTGGGTTTCTAAAGACCAGTGCTGAGTTCTAACTACTATTTTAAATGGCATGGTCATGTTGCAATTTGAATTTACGAAAAGCTACCATTTTTGGATCAAAAAAAATTCTGATATTGTGGGCGGAAATTCCCTAATCCAGTTCTTCTCAAATAGACATATAGACTCCAAGAATTCTCAACAATGATCACACTTGCTAAGTAATCGTGAAAATTGAAGTCTACAAATCTGTAGGGCACCCATATTGGGGAATGTGCCCTAATCTCTGTTGAAGAAAAAAATAGAAAGAACGTACAGGAAGCCTGGCAGAGTTGGCATACTTCCATAAATCGAATAATTGCTTACCTCAACAGATACTTCATTTATTTGCTGCTGCCATATTTGTACATGAATAATAAAACTATACATCATTTCCAAAACAGAATTAGGAAGATAGGGGATACATGGTGTCTTTATTCCACTTAAGGTGCCTCTCTGCTAACACATTAAAAAACTAGTCACAATTACCTGAAGATCTTGAGTAGAACTTAGCTCAAATGAAAATAAAATAGATTTCTCCTGTTTTGTTGCAAGAAATTATTTGCCATTTTCTGATTTGTTATCACATTAGTGAAGCTGGTGTTCCCTTTCTCCTGCAATTATGAAATTATGTGGATTAATTACATATGTAGCTAACCCCTTGGAGGCAGCTGGAATCATTCTGGAAATATGAAAGGCCCTAAAATACGTCATCATGAAAGCCTTGTCTCCTGGCTAGCCACAGAAGAAAGCATTTTCAGAACATATGGAGCCTTCCAGCTCTGACCTTGGGGTTGGGAGGTGTTATTATATATTTATTTGATTTATATCTCACATTTCTACAAGGCTACTACCGGTAGGAAAGCAAAATAAAAAATAGGATATAAAAAGTGAAAAACATAAATTGAAGTTAATAGTGAAATTGTACACTAAAATCATAATCATAATAGTTAAACGTTTGCTAAAAGAGATTCTTTTATAGATTCTTTATAGATTCTCTGTATGCCAACTGAGCTTTTGTAGCATGGGAGAAGGATGTTCTATACGCTTCTGCATTTTGAATTGTGATCCACGGCTTGGAAGAGAATTTCTGTCAAAATGATAATTGACCAGTGAGATTGTCGTAGAGATGGCTTTTTGCATTGTTTGACACATGTAGGAGCTGAATTTGTTTTGCTTTTGACTGGATTTTGATTGGTATCATTTGGAAGAAACAGGATACAAGAAGTGTCCTGGTTTAAGAAATAGAAACCATACATTTATGCAAGCAGAAATGCTTAAAATGATTAAAGTCTATGAATCCCTCAATATACATGCTAGGTTCATCCTTGATTGATGATTGATTATGTGCCATAAGGTCATGGTTGACTCCTAGTGACCTCATAAATTTTCTCTATGACAATCTGTCCCTAACCTGGTCTTTCAGATTTTCCAGCGGTGCCACTGTAGCTGAGTACATTAATTTTGCTGCTGGTTATTCTCTGCTCTTTCCTTCCATCTTTCCCATGATTAAACCTTTCTCCAGGGAAATAGATCTTCACATAATGTGTCTGAAATTGGATAATTTGAGCGCCAGTTTGATGCAGTGATTAAGGTGCTGACTTAGAAGTCAGAAGACTGTCAGCCCTAGGGTCTCCTTAAGTACAAAAGCCAACTGGGTGACTTTGGGCCAGTCACACTCTCTCAGCCTAATTCCCCTCACAGGGTTGTTGCTGTAGGGGAAAATAAGAGGCAAGAATAGTAAGTATGTTCCCTGCCTTGAGTGGTCATTTGGTGTCTCAGCTGAGAACTCTGGATTAATTTGTTTGATGATTAATTTTGATGATGAATTTGTTTGGTTTCTTGGCTGACCGATGGTATTATAGTGATTCTAAATCTGGCATCCACCAGATAGGTTAAAAATATATTTCTGATAAATCATATGAAACATTCAGTCATGCTGATTGAGAATTATGGGAAGCTGGAGTTGCCAGCTTCAATACATTTTTAAAAACCAAGTTAGGGGATTAGAGTATTCCTACCCAAAGTACAGACCTTGGGAGGATTGTTTTGTAGTGAGGTGAAAACATTTGGGATTAGAAGTACTTACCTCCAAAACTTTCAGATTTGTTTATAAAGTGAATAGAATTATATGGATTTTTTCTACAAAAAATGAACAGGTATTTGTGAATCTGCATTTAAATAATAACTGAGGAACAGAATAGTTAGCACAATAGGACTGTGCTAGGAGTAATGGAGAGGGATAATACATGGAAACTGAATAATATGAAATACTGTTGAACAATTTATGTAATGCAAAGAAAGTTGATTTCATAAGTACTGGCACAAAGAGCTTTCACTTGGCTTCCTCATATTCTGGAAGAGAAAATATCTAATCTCTAGAGTGGGTAAATTCCTTGCTAATGAAGTCAAACTTCCCGAGTAGCTCCCTTTGTGTCCTCTTTTCATGCATACTTCTTCAAAACATATTTTTCACAAGACCTCATAGATAAGATGTAGATAACTTTGAAACTAAGCTGAAAATCTGAAATTCTAGGATTTTTTTTCCTTTTCTATCCATCAACACAAATGTGAAATGTGGTGTTAATGCAACACAATATTAATTTCCAACTTCAATAAATAATAAGAAGTGGCCAGTAGAAGATTTGGAAAGGCTACCCTTAACAGTTTGCCATTTTCCTCATTCATGCAGGTTTATCGTGCCATCTCCTAATGCTAAAGAGAAATTATTGAGGGAAGCATCTGTCTTCCTAAATATTAAAGAGATGACTTTATGCCATCAAATCATTTTCAACTTGACCCACATAGATAGATTTTCTCCATGATGATCTACTTAGGAGGAAGTCCCTTAATGCTTTTTCTATCTTTATGGTTGTTTTTACTAAATGATTCTGAAAAAGTTGTATCAAGCAATTTAGTGTTAGAGTAGAGAAATAAAGGATGTCACATTGCTGCTGTATTAATTTATAGGTAACAATGGTGTATCTGAATCTCTGTCAGGTTAAAGTAAACAGACTCATTTAAGTAACTGAATTTGTCAAAATAAAATATATTACTGTCTCCATAATTTTATGCATTTTGATGTGGCATATTTGATAGCTAATGGGGCCTAATACATATGGGTGAATTAGAAACTACAGTATCTGGAAAAAAAATGAATCCTTTCTTCATCCATGGTTTTGGATTATAAGAAAAAAGACTCATATTTCATTGAGCTCCTCAGTTATTGCCAAAGTAGTATAAAAAAGAAAGTAAAATATTATTAATTGGCAGATTAGTATTTGAGATACAAAATACCTAAATTTATTGTTAATAATAGTAAGATATATGGTAAAAATTGAAATATGATCCTTAAAAACCAACCATCTGCTCTTTTCATGTGAAGTGTCATCTAAAGACAAAATAAATCAAAGCAAGTTAGACTCCAGAGCAGATGACTTTGTAGCTCTGAGCCAACACTTTTAATGTGATGGAATGACAATCTAAGAGAAAGCCTAGAACTCAGTGCCTGGCATAATGGCTGGAAAACTATCTGACTGGAAAGATGATGTTGCCATATTAGACTGTGCTCCAATTTTTGTCATGGCTATCCTCTAGTTCAGTAATCTTCTGAGCATGATGCTCTATACATTCTAAATTCAGTCCAAGGCAGTATGCTTCTTCAATCAAGGAAGTACAGATTTTGTTAGCTGTTGAAGGACACTAGCAAAGGCTACACATTGTAGACCTATTTCCACAGCAGCATCTAAACAAGGAAGAGCAACAGACAGTTCCTATTAAGCAAGGCTCCGTTAAATTTCATGCCACATTTGTTTTCAAGATTGGCACTCCTTCTTTTGATCATTTAGCTTCAAAGATTCTTGAGGCTAAATAATCATTGTTTTGTAGCATGGTTTTTTTATATTAATCACATTTTTAGTTAAAACAACTCTTATATGCCATCTGGAAAGCTTAAGATAACTGCTAATAGAAATTAATTTATAATTATAACAATGTATAGATTGATATAAGTTGTAAGTTAAAATTAATGATTTAGAACGTGATAATGTAACAGGGTAGCATGGTGGCTCAGCAGTTAAGATACTGGGCTTGTCGGCTGGAAAGCCAGCAGCCCAGGTTCAAGTGCCCCGCGATGGGGTAAGCTCCCATCCTGCCCCAGCTCCTGCCAATCTAGCAGTTTGAAAACATACAAATGCAAGTAGATAAATAGGTACTACTTTGTTGGGAAGGTAACAGCACTCCATGATGTCACACTGGCCACATGACTGCACAAATATCTTTGGATAGCACTGGTTGAATCACCTTGAAATGTAGATCAGTACCACCCCCTATAGTCAGCAACGACTAGTGGATTAAAATCCACAGGGACTCCTTTAGCTTACCTTTTTATAATGTAGCAGTAAAAGTAGCAGAGAATAAAGAATATTGAATAAACTGCAATTAATTCAAAAGCGAGAGGTAGTTAAAAATTAAATGCTAACTTCTCACATCAACATGGAAGCCAGAAACCATCATAGAGCTATTATTTCAATTAAAAACAAATAGAACCGTGAATTAATAGTAATGATTTGGTGGATAAAATGGACAATCTGAATGGTGGACATTCAGATTGTGAACTATTTTTAGCAAAAGTTTTGTTTTGTAAAACCAAGTGGGAATGTGACACTCACAATATTAGGGTTGGTTTTAAAACTACAAGAACACCTCATTAATACTATAATTCAAAAATACAATCCAAAGGAGGCAGAAATAAACTAGTTCAGTTTTTCCTGATGGCTATATTCAACTATGATATTTTTATGGAAGCAGCTACACAAGTTTGAATTCTTATCTCAAGATAAGAATGTGCTGAATTGGTGTGGGGTTTATTTTTAATGCTAGCTCCCGAAAATACATGTACCTGGAATCTACAAGGGGATACAGCAGTGTGTCAGAGGTTCTTTAGATAGGGACTTGTATTGGTTTTAATTATTCATTTTATTCTGCCTAATTTTTTCACATTTTAAAAGTCATCAGTGCAACTTAATATCCATAACATATTTTTTAGGATCACCTGTTGTTACCTGCCACCACGCATAATAAGACCAGGCGACCAAAGATGTCAATAGTGTTACCAGCAATAAACATCAGCGGTGAGTATGGAAGTTATGAAATTGTCAAAAAAGCTGCTGTTTCATTACAGTCAAATTGTATGAATATTTCATGGACATTTTAAAATTATATCTGTTCAAGTTTAGTCTCTTCTGTTGAGCTGTGGTTCAAATAATAATATGGCTGTAATTTTGAATTTTATTTATTTTGCATATACATCACCAAAATCATATGATTCATGCCAGTTTACATTCATAAGGGATAGTAAAACAGAAACAGTAAAAAAACAGTGCTGCTGATTAAAGCAGAAGTAAAAGTAAAGAAACTATAATCATAGCACATACCAGCAGCATCAATCTAGCAATGGACAATGTGAGTTTTCAAAGAGACTGCAGAATGACTCCATTCTGGCAGCTTTCCAAAAAGAAATCAGGGTTTCTGCTAATTTGACTTCCGATGGGAGACTGCTATTGAAAGCCACCACAGGAAAACACCAGTTTGGAGCCTTCATGAGTTCTATAAGAACCCAGGAGCCAAGATATTTGTGCCCATAAAAATACAAACCTGCACTTTAAGTTTTATACAGAAACCTATTGAAAGCTAGTGCAGTGCCCCAGTACACTATGGGCCCCATAGCAATAGTTGCTCCCACTCACAACTGCGTAGGCAGTTGCAGCTTCTGGGTAACCTTGAAATTACAGCCCCATATAAAATACACTGCAGTAATCTAATCATGAACTTTCCATGAGTCACTATTGTAAGACCTTTCACTTCAGGTAGAAGTTGCACCAGCCAAAGTTAGGCAAAGTCTTCTTAACCATTCCTTGTAGCAGTATCATGAATCAATAAGAACACTCCAGTCATAGACCAGATATTTCTGAGGGAGTGCCATCCCATGTAGAATAACATTTGGACCAGCAAGACTGCTTCATCTAGTTTGAGTTCAAGTTCAGTTTCCCTCTCCAGACCCTCAAAGCCATGACAAATCCAGTTCAGTCCAAGGGTGATCAGCATATTGATGATGCCTTACCCAAACTGATTGATGACTTTTTCAATGGCCTCATATAGATACAGAGGAGAAGAGGATTTAATCCTATAGGACCCCAAAAGTTTCATTCAAGCCCTGAGGTTGATTCCTTGCAAGGTTAGTAAAATGAGGACCCAGATGGTTGGGGGAAATAGGCTGACATTGTAAACTGCCCAGACAGTGTTGTAAAGCAGTGGTCCCCAACCTTTCTGGCTTTGTGGACCGGCACCAGTGGCAGTGGTTGGCGGTGGGGGGGGAAGCGGGGATGGTTTTGCACACATGTGCACCATTTCCACAAATGCATCTTCACATGGTCACCCATTCGCTCTGGGCCACAGCTTGGCACCAGGCCGTGGGTTGGGGACCCCTGCTATAAAGCACGATGAGGTGGTATATAAGTAAATGCTATTGCTATAGCTGAGTTCAGGGAGTCTCTTCAAGAATAAAAATCACTTTATGCATTTATTTAAAGCAATTCTTTCTCTAGATTAGTTCACTTCAAGATACCGGTATGAGGAATCACACA
This sequence comes from Oxyrhabdium leporinum, assembly GCA_032468155.1. Lineage (NCBI taxonomy): Eukaryota > Metazoa > Chordata > Lepidosauria > Squamata > Cyclocoridae > Oxyrhabdium > Oxyrhabdium leporinum. The sequence continues at coordinate 108,837 of JANHFL010004671.1, forward strand.
ATGGAATGCTTATAAAAACAAGCAAAGGAAGAGAAAAGTTGGAAAATCAATGCTTTCAATTTCATTGAGAGGCTCATATACACATGCATGCACACACTCAACAATAGGGAAAATTTGGGTGCATTTAAAGTGTTTTTAAATATCGGTAAAGCTTCTTAGAATTTTTATTGATACTGCTCTTGTTTTCTATTTTAATATGATTTAATTTGTTCTTTTAAAACGTATTTTTTTATTCAGTAAAGCAGATGAAAAGTATTTTCTGATTAAAGATCTTGTACAAAGAAAAGTACTAAAACTACAGCTTAAGCATTTTAACTATTGTATTTTCATAAACAGCATGGGAAAATGGGGATAATATTAGCAGAAAGAAAAATGCCTAAGTAAACTCTCAGTTTAGCAGTCTTTATATTGATATTTTACAACATTCTGTATTTATAGACAACTTTTCCTTTAATTATTCAAGGGTTTACTCTCTTAAATAAATCATAATTTGATTTTGGCATTTGCTTGCAAAATATGTGCAGTAGAAGCAATTTCTAAGCAGAGTTAGGTTTTCATACCTGCAGGCAAGTAACTTATCATTTGCTGTTTGTACATCTGTTCCCGAGACATGTAATGCTATAGAAGCTCTCACGTTTCCATTGGAAATGTGTTTGCTGTCCCTTTCATTCAAAGATAGTTTGCCAAAAAGAACCAAATGGTGCTTTTGTTCCACATAAAAAGCCTAAGAAGAAGGGATCCTGGTGAGCGTGCCCACAGGACCTTATGATGGATCAAAAAGGAGTATAAATTTGCTTTCTGATGCACTGATTGCTAAAGTAAACAAGTATATTTACTGGAAAAATTAGATAACAAAATATGTTTTGCAAACTAAAGAGAAACCTTGCAAAGACATAGGTGATTGCGGTTTTATTTGCTGAAATTTGATGGCTCATTAGTTCTCTACCTTATTTTGATTTTTGAAATCTAGAGGCAGATTATATATCTTATCGTGTCATATATGAGGCTTCATGTTCTTTCATCCATTATAAGTATGCACACATGTACCATAATTCTCTGCTCTAGTCAGTAGTTTACAGTCTGGGGAATTATCTTGCATAGATAGCCTACCCAGCATAAGTCTGAAGTATTTAGAATTTTCCTTATAACATTTATCTTATAAGAAAAAAAAACATTTATTGTATTTATTCTGCAAGAGAAGTTTAATGGATCTGTACGCCAACTGAGATTAGGCATGAAAACATACATATGGTCCAACAGATGTCAGCAAGCGTGAGCAATATCTTTTTAATCTGAATAGTTCTTTAATGTTGTTCAGGGTGTGGTATTGTAATTCTAACTAAGATTGTTTAAATCAGGAATGAGTGAACCTCCCCTGAATCACCTCTTCTGAATTCTATCTGAGCAAAAAAATCTATTTGGATGGTCTCCAGAATGTTCAAAAGCAAGTCTGGAAGCTTTTTCAGTATCATCTCTAAGTACTTGAAGTCTTTCTGTAATTATCATATGAATTAACTATTGTTTTCTCTAGTCCTTTTGATAGTCTCTGTAGAATGGCATTGAAAACTTTCAAATATTTTTTCCGTTGAATGTTGAGGTAGTTACTGAAGAACAGGGTTATTTTTTGTTATAGAGTATTTTGCTTTATGCTATTACTAAGATATGAATCCAGAAAAACTAATACTGGTGCCATAAAAATACAGTATATGTTTCAGTAGTATAGTATTAATGTGTGACATCTTGATAATTGAAAGCATTCTTCTAAGATATCAATAAACTGAATCATTGTCATTTTTAGTGGGAAACTTGATGTCCTGAGCTGTTTTGAGTTAATTCAGATCATTAATACAGACGGTCCCAAGGTTAAGAATTTAAATTTGTACGTAAGAGTCAGAAGTCACACTTACACAAAGACTGCCTATTAGTAAAAATGGCAGATGACCTTCTCTTTCCTCTGCATCAGTAGTTCATGGAAACACTGTGCAGTTACAGCAGTTCGTTGGCTCAAGTAAGGAGAAGGCCATCTGCCATTGTCTACAAGTCAGATGTTCCTAATCCGGGGACTGCCTCTGCTTAAAGTTTGTGTGAGTTATTAATAATGATTTAGATGTAGTATTAAAGTACATTAAAGAAATCACATTACCTGTTTCCTATATAAATCCCTGTTTTGAGTGATCGTGTGTTAGCAACAATATATGGCAGAGACGGTGAAATGTTCCTAAGTTTCTCAGAAATCCTGCTAATTGGTAAATATAACTTCTTGGTTCTTATTATAGGAATATCTTTGTATTAAAAATGTAAAATGCAGATAGTCCTCAACTATTTGGGACCAGAATTTCTAAGCAAGGCAGTTGCTAAGTGAATGGCACTCAATTTTATTACCTTTTTTTGCAATGGTTGCTAAACAGATCACTGTGATTGTTAAGCAAATCATGTGGTTGTTAAGTGAATCTGGCTTCCCACATTGACTTTGCTTGTTAGAAGCCATCTGGGAAGGTCACAGATGGCGATCTTACGACTCCAGAACACTGCAGCCATCATAAATATCTGTCAGTTGCCAAGTGCCTGAATTGGATCATGTGACCAGTAGGACTACCTATAAGTCATGTTACTTATATTGTGGAATGTCATATTGAAAGTGACCTCCAAAATCTAATTTCAAACATAAATGATTTCAATCAAAAATATATTCTTTAAAATGTCTAGGTATCAGTTACGTAACATCAGTCTGGTTGCTGTTCATCTTTCATGGTTCCTGGACACAAACTTTTTCTTTTCTTTCATTGCCCAAAGCTTCTTGTTAACATAAGGATTCTTGCCCCCAAATCTCAATATCTGGAAAAGTATTCACAGAGCGCATGATGTTTGATTTGGAGTGTATTCATATTTTAACCTATATTTGGAGCAGTTGCACTGATTCAGATAACATATTTGAAAAGCAGGAATAAAAGAAAATGAAATGTAACTTCTAAATAAATAATTTTATAAATATCAGTTAGGTTTACAGTACTTTTATCATAAATAACATTTAATTTCTTTAAAACTTTTATAAAATGAATTAATTGTTCTGTCATGTTCACAGATTAAGTTGCCATAAAATGCACATTAATTTGATATGAGTTTCCCATGTGCAATTAATCTTCCTGTCTGCTGCATTTCTCAGAGTAACTTAAACAACTGCTGTCATCATTTCTTGGTCTGTAAAAAGTTTTATGATTTTAAAACCTTGCTTATGGTGAAGAGACTGACATCTGCAGTTTAACATTTTTTGGAAACAATCAAACCAAAACCTGCAGCTTTTAAACTTTTCAAGATGAAAATAATTTTCAATTTACAACCACAATTGGGACTGGAACTTCCATTGGTAAGCGATGCTGTCATTAAGTGACTTGTGCCCAATTGTACAACTTTTTTTGGTAGGAGGGGTTATTAAGCAAATCACCAAGCAAATTATGCAGTCGTTAAGGGGATAGGTTCCTCCCATAGGCTTTGCTTGTCAGAAAGTCGCAAATGACTTTCATGTGAACCCAGGACCATTGTAAATACCTGCTGATTGCCAAGCACCTGATTTGTGATTATATGATTATGGGGACAGTATGATGATCATAGGTGCAAGGATCGTTTATAAGTATTTTTTTTCAGTGCTGTTGTAACTTCGAATGGTAGCTAAATGAATGGTTGTAAATTGAGGACTGCTTGTAAAAGCCCTTCTAAGCTCTTAGAAATCTGGGTACATATAGAAATGGCTTTTCTTTTATCAAAATGCAACCCAAATAACTAACTTTGATTACAAATATATACATAACTCATCTACAGGTAAATTCTCATAAAAATAAATAGCTTTGAAAAGTTATTTCATATAAAATGTATTTTATATGCACTTTAGTGGCAAAATATTTTCAACAACACTATTGCCTAGTGATCCCATTATACAGGTAAGGTGACCAAGGCACCTTACTTCCAATGAACAAATCGTGACTAAATAAGAATATTGGACTGTAAAATAAGCCAGATAACCAAACTCTGTACTGGAAAGGATTTATTTTTTTTATTTTTTTAAATTAGTTTATAATATAAAATACAAAAGAAAATAGTAGGAAAAATAAGGAAGGGAAAAGTGTAAGAAAAAAGGGGGGGGGGAGAAAAGGCGTTGACTTCCGACTCCCTTTGGTGCAGTAGAATAAGATAAAAACATCAAACCTCAACTTTTTAATTTTATATAATAGTATGAACTAGCCCTTTCTATAACAACAAACCTACCCAA
>JANHFL010004672.1:0-11622 GCA_032468155.1 Oxyrhabdium leporinum
CCTCCCCTCCCCCCGCCAGCCCATCTCCCGGTGCCTCAGGATGAACCACCAAGGCGAAGCGCTTCCGAAAAGACAAGGAAACCCGCAGAAAACACTCAGGAGCTGGGATTCAGGATGCTTTATTGGCAAATCTTAAAACTGAATCTTAAAAGAAAGGAGAAAACAGGAGGGGAGGGCAGAGAAGAGAGGGCACAAAGATCGGAGCCAATCCGGCAGCCTCCCGAGCCATCTGGAGTTCAGCCTGAGTTTAGGGGATGGAGACCTGACCCACTGAAGGACCCGTCTCCAGCCCCGTTCCTTTCCATGCTTTATTCTTTTGGGTTCCTTCTTGGGTCCTGGGGGTGCGGGGGCACCTGTCCTGGAAGCTGCAGGATGAGGCTGTCCCTCATTTGGGTCCTGACCCCCATGCCTGGCCCCGTGGGGCACCCACTGGCCTGGTCCTTCCAATTGCAGCTGATTAAAGACTCCTGCAATCTCTCTCCTGGGGGCTTCCTCCCTTTGTCCCCCACCCACCCAGGCCTGCTCCCCTCACTATCCAGAACTGGGCTGCTGGGTGCAGACAGGAGAAGCTCCCAGAGGAGGCAAAACCAGGAGGAGGTTGGACTAGAAGACCTCCAAAGTCCCTTCCAGTCCTATTGTTTTATTTTCTATGTTCCCTCCATTGTGGCTGAGCTCGACTGTTGTGATAGCGCAGCAACGCTAAGAGGAACTGGGAATTATGGGAAATGTAATCTGGCAACCTGTTGCATGACCGCTAGATGGCAACCTGGAACTTGCTTTTTCTGATCTCTTTGTCTCCATCTAGTCAATCAGAAAAGAGCTGGAAAGGACCTTGGAGATCTTCTAGTCCAGCTTAGAGTCATCTGTGAATTTGATGAGTTCCCCTTCTATCCCTCATCTAAGTCATCAATGAAGATCTTGAAGAGTACTGGGCCCAAGAGGGAACCTTGTAGTACCCCACTGCTTACTTCCCTCCTTGTAGATGGCGCATCACCTCTTTCCAATCCTCTGGTAGTTCCCCGGTGCTCCAGAATCTTTTTAAAGATATGGTACAATGGTTCTGATATAACATCTGCCAACTCCTTCATAACTCTGGAATGTAATCCATCAGGTCCCGGTGATTTATATTCATCAAGATCAGATAGGTGTTCTCTTACCATTTTCTTGTTTCTAGTCTGTCTTTTACAATTATGTTTTTGGAAGGTTGGCCTATGCTTTCTTTTTGCGTGAAGACTGATGCAAAGAATGAGTTAAGCAGCTCTGCTTTCTTTCTACTGCCTGATACTTCCTTGCCATCTGCTCTCTTTAATGGACTGAATGTTTCCTTGACTTTTTTGTTATTTTTATGTTAAAACTTTTTAAAATTATCTTTGACTTTCATTGCAAGTCTTTATTCATTCTGAGCCTTTGCTTTCCTGACTTCATCTTTGCAGATTCAGGCTATCTGCTGATATTCTGCCTTAATTCTCTTTCTAGTTTTTGTACTTAAGATTTTTTGTCTTTCAGTCTACCATAAAAATCTTTGTGCAACCTTGTTGGTTTCTTCTTGGATTTCTTATTTTTCTTTTTCAGTGGTATTGTGTTGGACTAGGCTTTTATGATAATATTTCCCATGCTTCTTGAGTTGTTTTCTCGTTTAGGATTTTTATCCATGGAGTTTTTCTTAGGCTGTCTCTGAGTTTGTTGAAATTAACTCTTCTAAAGTTTAACACACTAGTTGGATTATATTCTATAGTGGTCATCTAAATGTTTGCACCCAAATTTGGTTGCTGTTATAAGCAACTGTTGAACACCATCCAAGCACCCTGATTTTCTTGAACACTTTATAAACCACAGCACACTAGGCAACCCAAGGAAAAAGATCACCAGAACCGTTTTAATGCTTCTTCAGAAAAACACCTTTTTCTACACCGTTCTAAATTCAAAGTGTCTAACAGCAGAGAAGCAGATCATCAGTGAATGAGGATGAGGAACAATGGAACGGTCTTGTGAAATTTAAAACATTGCCTTGTAAAAAAGAAAAAAAACAAATCCCTGATTCCCTGCTACCCGAGTTGCAGGTGAGCACAAGAGAGCCGTTTCCAGACCGAAATGTGATTTCCGATGGATCCGCTATACGTAGGGACGGTTGTGTCTCAGTTTCCAGCGCTTGGATCTCACGTGGAAGAAAAAGAACATGATCATTAGAAATAAAGATGAAGCTACATAGAGGATGATGCAGAGGCTCATGTCGATGTTGGAGAAGCCGACTCCCAAGAACGACACCGCCTGCTTCCCTTCCTGCTCAACCACTGAGTCAGCTGGCCTTTTCCCTGGATCGAGGATGGAGTCCTCCTTGGCTATCACGCGGTCCAAGCCTTTGGACCTTTGCGGATCTTGGCCCTTGTTGGCCTCCCGAGCAGCTTCCTTCGGAAACGCTTCTCCTCCACCTTGGGCCTCTGGTTCTTCGGTGTTGCCAGCTTCTTCGAGGTAGGTGTGGATAAGGTTGTGGCTGCCATAATGCTGTTTCAGGAACTGGAGCACCTGCGCCTTGTCCCAGGCGGGGGGGCCTTGGGTCACCTTGTGGCACGTGGGGCAAAGGGCCAGGGTGGGCCACTGCACTTTGGGGAACTGGGGGTCTTCGCTCAAATCGCCTGTCGGAGGAAGGAGAGGAAGGAGAGACAGGAAACACCGGGAGTTGTGTTAGTTTAGCAGCTGAGTATTTATTTATTTACCAAACGTGGGTTTCCTGCTTGAGCAGGCGGTTGGATTAGAAGACCTCCAAGGTCCCTTCCGGCTCTATTCTGATCGGTTGAAGCTTTTTTTGGGCAGCTGCAGCACAGAAAAGCTAACACAGTTCTAGTTCACATCAACCCCTGAAGCCAGTCGGGTAACCTTGGGCCCATCGTTCTCTCTCAGCCCTAGGAATGGCAAACCACTTCTCAAAAAACCCTTGCAGGAATCAAGACTGATTGGAAGACAGACTCCCCCCCCTGCCCCCCCCCCCAGTTACCAACACAAGAAAAGCCATTCCAGGTGCCGAGCGGCCCCTCGAAAGCTACCTGCCAGCCGGGTGTTCACCACGTTGTGCTTCTCCCAGAGCCACAGCACAGCTTCATCCCAGCTCTTCACGGAGTCCAAAGACGCCCTGGCCATCTCCTGGAAGTGCTCCGCACAGGCTCGGCAGCCAAAGAAATCCTGGACGTACCTCTGCATCATCCGAAGAACCACCTGGGGGCTGTCTTCAAAGCCTGCAAGGAGCAAGCAACGGGCGGGATCAACCCGAGAGTCTGTGGATGCCAGCAAGGGAGGAGCTAGCTCCTTGCTCAATTGTCCCTTTCGATCCACTTACTCGGTCATAAGACATATATATCACTTATCTTAGTGGAACTGTGATCTTAAGGCCAGGGGGGGGGGGGGGGGAAACCCCTTTGGGAAACAGAGCATTTATTCCAAACTTTATGTGCAGAATCCTTCCTCTGAATTCTCAGTAATTATAAGGAAAGAGATGGTTATTGTGTGTGTTTCATTTATTAGCCCCCTGTACTTTGTAAACAGATGTTGTGTCTCTTGACCTAATCCTTCCTTTCTCTTTCTCTTTCCCTGCAAAACTGCCTCAATTCTGGATCCTTCTAATCTTTAAACTGGGCAAGAACCATAAAACTCCACCTGTGGCAGGGAGGATTAGGGGCTCTCTAGGAGACGGGAATTAAAGCAAGCAAGAAGAAGAGGAACCTCTCGAAGACGTAATCCTGCTGCTTCGGCCTGACCCAATTCTCCTGCTACAAGAAATGGCCGTTGCCAAAACCAGACCGGTGGAAAAGGAACGCCCGGCCGTGGCGCTAAGCTTGAAAAGGGGGTTGGAATTTTCTCAACCTGCTCCCAGAGAAGAAAATCTGGGTGAGAACGAGCCAATTCAAACCATCTCCCAGCCGGAGACGCTCCTTGCACCAGGATATTAAGGGAGGCCCTCTTTACTTTGAAAGCCACAAGCACACAGGCTTTCCATTCCGGGCAGAGGCTGGTTGCGGTCACAGAACAGCAAACAAGCAGGACGATATTTCAGTGCTCACGGCCCCAAATTTAATGGCCTCGGCATAGCCTCTGAATTTCCAAGATATTACTCGTACGTTTTCTGAAGAGGAGAATCCGCATTATTTGCAAAATATAAAGGAACTAGACTTTTTAAATTACACCTATCTATGTACTAGTAAGACTTTGATTCATGCTACCTTTCATTGGGTGAAACTGCATCATAATGGAACAATCATCACTCTGCCTAAGGATATTTACCCATGTAGTAGGGCTGTATTGCTATTATACTTCTCAGCTTTCCTATTATGTTATGATCTATCACTCTGTGGTTTGTATCTTAGGACATACAATTGTATCTTATGATTTGTGGTTGATCACTTTGTTGTACACCGAGAGCTTCTGCACTGGAGACAAATTCCTTGAGTGTCAATGAAGAATATATTCTGTTCTATTCTAAATTTTTGTACCACGGTACCTCAAATGGACTCACTTACAGAGTACATCCAAAATTCGGGACTTGTGACTCCCGTGGAATTAAAATTTGGCAAATTTTATAAAACAATTCTATGAGATCAAAACGATCAGGTGTCACATTTCGCGGCACAATTCAAAATGTCATAAAACAATTCTTTTTGCTTGAGTGTGCTGTACAGTTCAACGAGGGCTATTTTCAAGGCAGATACATAGCTCTAAATATCTCCTGGGTTTGTTTTTTTTAGAAATTTTCCAGTAGGCTGGAAGCTCTGTCATTGTTGAAGGCGCTGAGGAATCTAGGAAGGAAGCATCTCTGAAAGGATGACCCCGGGGGCTTAGATACTGAAAGCCTGCCGTCACGTCACCCCTGGCAAAGGCTGAGTTGTTTGCTCAACCAATATTAAGGGAGCTGGGGGTGCCATTTCCGTTCCCCTCCCCCTCTTTTTTCCTTACCTGTGTTGAGCAGGGCTCTGGGCTGGGCTGCCGCTTGGACTGTTAAGGTGTGGAAGAGCTCCCAAAAGGAACAGGTGTAACCTCTCAGCCCCACCTGGCTGCCCTGGCACCCGACCCACTGGAGCCGGCTGGGCAGAAACTGGCCGGAGATCTAGAAAGGGGAAAAAGACCGGCATGAGGCGCTACTTCCACGCACTCCGTCAGAATGGTGAGCCAGGCAGAAATCTACTGGGGCACAGCTGACTTCCCCCAGAGGGAAGTTTTAGAAGTTCCTCTCCGAGACTGACCTATTGAGGGATTCGTCTAACTTTTAAAAGAAGGGGAAGACATGGGACGCTGCAGCTGGCCTTAAATGCAAGCACCCAAGATGCAACCACGAGTGTGTGCGTGTGAGAGTTGTAAGGACGGGTCGTAAATAGGTCCACTGTAACTCTGAAAGTTCCTCAAGCAACCGGTTGTATGTTGAGGACTACCTGTAATTCTATCCTCCTCCTTCTCTTCCTCCCTTCCTCTTCCTCCTCCTTTCCTTGTTTCTTTTTCTTTCCCTCCCTCTTTCTCCTCCTCCTCCTCCTCCTGTTTTCCCCCTTCGTTTGTTTGCTAAATCTACATCTCCAACCCAAAGCTAGTAGCAGCTTACATGCATTCTGTTGTTGAGCAGGTCCAAGATGGCGTCGTAGGGGATCCGGTCCAACGGGAGGCTCAGCAGCCACACCTGTAAGGTCTCCAGCGACTTCATCACTGGCTGACGGCCAGGAAAGAGCTGAAGAAAAGGCCGAGTTAGTGACGCGTCTTCAAGGAAGCCGAGCTGTTGCATCTGACACTTTTTTTCCCTTCCCCTGAAGACGCCAGGTGGGCGCAGTGGGTGGGAAACGACTACAAGGCAACGCAACCAGCTTCCACGAACCACCAGGGAGCAAAAGCTGCAACCAAAGTCAAGCTGAGAAACGGAAGTTCAGCTGTTCTCCTGCAGAGCCGTCCCTTTGGGCAATTTAGCGAAAAAGCAGATTATCTGTTTTAGTGCTAGGTTGGCGGTAAGATTTAATAACCCAAGTCAGCTGACGGGGGGCGATAGCATTCCCTTCTCGAGTACAAAAAAAAGAAAAAAATCCTCTCTACGAAATATTTTTATCCCCATATGCTGCCAAACAACCAATCTGCCTAGTTATCATGATTGACTTATCTGATTTATATCTTATATTTCCATCCAAGCAGGATGATCCAGGGGCTTTCCAACGCGGAAATAGAGAGAGAGAGAGAGAGAAACGGAACTAAAAATAGTGCAGCAGAACGTCCTTTAAGAAGAGCCCGGTTTTAAAAGGTCTGGCTGTGAAGGCCGGAGAGCCACAGTGCCACGTCTGAGGACGCACGTTCTGCACCTTCGGTAAGCTCACCCCAAAACAGGAGATTCGATGTTCAAGCCTGAATATCGAGTCAGGAGTCTCAAGGTGAAAACCAACCTTCTCAACGTGCATCTCTCGATCTTGGCAACTTTTAAGAGGTATGGATTTCAATTCCCAGGCATTTACAGGGTGCCTGGTTGTAGCACCCTATAAATACCACGCGGGGAGTAGCCCAGAGCACACGCTCCGCTAGAAGTTCCCCAAGGATGGGCTCCAGCAGGCCTTCAAAAGCTCGGAAGGCTAAAACCTCCCGGCCCGGAGATTGGACCCTGCAAATCTCCTTGGCGTAGACTACTTTTCGAAGGGCTGCGAACAGACACGCAGAAAGGCGGCAGCGAAAGTCCTGGTTCTAATTTGGCCTTTCCAAATGGGCCAGCTGGCCTCCAAACAGGAATGCTGGAGCTTAAGAAGAGTTCGGTGTGATTTACCGCAAAACCCAACGAAAAGACGGGGGAGCGTTCACCTTGGCCAGGAGTAGAACAACGTCTTTCAAGGTCCTCAGCTCAGCGCCTTCCAGGGTTTTGTGGGTGGCAAGTTCGACCCTGAACAGATAATGCAGCCCTGACTCAAGGTCGGCCATGTACACTTTGGACCTGAAAAGCAAGAGACACGGAGAGCTTGAAACGTGGCGGGTTCGTTTTGCCTGCACAAGCGAGGAAGGTAGGAATACTAAAGAGCTGGAGGTCTTAAACGTGAGATTTATCTTCAGCGGCTTCTGTTTCGAGCCTCTGTGGGTAGCCGGGATGGGCCAGGTTTACATCTGGGCAGGGATCCCTCCGTGTTTGCAGAGACAATTAGACGACGATTAGCAATCCGCAGGCACGCAGATGGCACGAAGCTTTAGAGCAGGGGTTTCCCCACCTCGGCCACTTTCAGCTATGCCTTCTGCCCTCCCCAAGGCAGCCCGAGTAACATAAGCCCATCCTTTACTCTGAATCACACGTTCAGGAGCGGGAGAAAAGCCCACGTTGCCCCCCCCCAAAAAAATAAAATGCTATTTAAAGAGGATCGGAGAGCTGCTTACTGGTCGAACTCTTTCCATTCCTTGATGTCCGTGTTTCCTGGCCTCTTTTGCTGGAGAAGTGGGAGTGGGGAAGCGAGTTTTCTTCTAACTCCCGGGAGTGACTTTAAATGGGAAGAAAAGAAAGACCGAAGAGGCTTCAAACTGTGTATGGAAGGACAGTATAAAAGTTAAAAAAAAACCTCAAGCTAAACAGGCTGCAAAAGTTCAGGGGCTGCTGGTTGTTTGCCTGAAATGTGCCCCCCCCCAAATGCTAGATTTGGGCAGCCCTCGACTGACAAGCATTCGCTGTGTGTCCGTTCGAAGTTACAAGGGCACGGAAAAAAAGTGACCGTGCTTCACACTTACGACTGTTGCAACGTCCCCAAGGCCGTGCGATCCAATTTTGCATGCTTGGCAATTGGTTCATATTTATGACGGCCGCAGTGTCCTGGGGTCATGGGATCCCCTTTTGTGACCTTCTGACAAGCAAAGTCAATGGGGGAAGCCAGATTCGCTTAACGACCGTGTTTCTAACTTAACAGCTGCAGGGATTCCCTTAACAACTGTGGCAAGAAAGGTCGTAAAATGGGGCAAAACTCACTTAACAATTGCCTCGCTTAGCAACAGAAATTTTGAGCTCAGTCGTGGTTGTAAGTCAAGGACTAGCAATAGCACTTAGGCAGTGCTTCACAGCCCTCTCTAAGCAGTTTAACATGTGACGGCCAATTGCCCCCAACAATCTGGGTCCTCGCTTGACCGACCTCGGAAGGATGGAAGGCTGAGTCAACCTTGAGCTGGTCAGGATCGAACTCCTGGCAGTGGGCAGAGTCAGCTTGCAATGCGGCACTCTAACCACTGCGCTACCAGGGCTCTATCTGTCGCCAGTACTACCTGCATTTGTCAAGGGAAGGGACTTAGAACTGGTGCCCTCACATCCTCTACGTAAGAGCTGGCCTACTTGAATATTGACTTGGCCCTCTGAGATACAGGTAGCTAAAGAGCTCCGTGTTATCAACTCTTGTTTTTCTTTGGCACACCCTGCAGATGGCAACTTGCCCAGGTAACAGGCCACCGGGGCCACTCAGTCATTACTGAAGCATGTTCTTGCCCAAATTGTACTCGATTAAGAATTCTGGCCATCTTGCATAGACCGGGAATTTGCAAAATAGTTACCGACATGTCCACTGCAACCTCCAGCCCAACTGTCACTGCAGCCCACATTTTTTTTTTTAAAACAAGCAAACTTTTAAATGGAATCCAAAATCTCATGTGCAAACGCTACAACCCTGGGATGGGTTTTATTATATCTGGAGCTATCAAAGATCCTAAAATTACTCTCACATAACGTTTCTCAACTTTGGCCACTTTAAGATGGGCGGACTTCAACTCCCAGGATACTCCAGCCAGCATTCTGGGAGTTGAAGTCCGCCCATCTTGCTTTAAGGTTTCCGAAATGCAGTTCCTACAAACTCATTCATCAAGACTTACTTGTTAATTAATCCATGGGATCCATTGGGATAAATCAGGTACAATGAAGGGACCGAAGTAATACCAAGTTTTTCAAGTAAAGCGGTCTCAGAATTTAGAACCCGTTTGACGGCAATGTTTTCATACTGACCCAGGTCCAAGATCACCTGGAGGGGAAAATGTACTGAGTTACCGGTGCTGCTGTGTGTTTAGTTACTACTGCAAACAAAGGCAAAGTTTGCTCAGACCCAGCAAACAGGTTGCACCCAGCTTCACAAAGATTGGCACTTAGAGACCAGGGAAAAAAAATGAAGAGCCCTCACAGGCTTAGCTGGGAGATAATTCCACTACGTTTAAATAGGATTTGTTTGTAAATAACTGTCTAGGCCTGCAGTGTGTTGCTGCCGATATTATTTTTAGCAAAGTGATAAAGATGCATTGGAAGTTGAAGTCCACAAGTCTTCAGGTGGTCAAGGTTGGAAACCCTGGTACAGGGTCTCCTGCTTCAGCAGGGAGTTGGACTAGAAGACCTCCAAGGCCCCTTCCAACTCTGGCATTTTGTATTCTTCTTCTGAACAACTTAAGAGTCTGAATGAAGTTGGCCATAAAACAAATTATTTTGTCTTCCTTCCACGCTTACGAAGGAAAAGCTGGAAGGCTGGAAGTGGGTTCATTCCAATCAGAGGTAGATTCAAAGAGAATTAAGCCACCCTTACGTCTAAAGGAGGACTGGGACTTTTCAAACTGATGTTACTTTCATTGGTTACGTTACCTCTCGGCCAAGATATGAGCTCTCACTCTCAAAAATGATGGCAGTATAATGCTGACTGTGTTTATTGAAAAAGGAAAATACTTCTTCTGGCCTATGAAGAACAAATAAGAATAATTAATTAAGAAAAAAATAATAAAAGAATCACGGGAGAGATAAAGGTAAGAAGACATTTACTGATAATATCTATGGTTTATAAGCAGCAGGAATTATGAAAAGGTTTTTTACACAGTTTGCTGCTAAAAAAGCATTTCTGGGGCTTTTATTTGCAATTGTTTATGCAGCTTTCGTTGGGACAATGAACATCTTGAGAAGCAGGGAATAAATAATTGTAATAAACAAACAACAAAATAGATCTTGAAATGTGTTATTTGGCTTTCTGAGTGCGCCAGGACATGCTGCTGTCTTTGTAGCGGCCCTGCTTTGGGTTTTTTTATGGTCCAGAGACCGCCAGGGACCCCTCATTTCAATCCGGAAAGTCTCCTTTATTGGTACTACAAGAAAGCCTCCTCTGAGCATTTCTTTTTCAGCCCGGGGTGCTTCGATGCCTGCAAGGGACTCACCGAGTTGGCTCCAAAGAGGGATAAGCTGGTGGTTTTGCTTCTCGGGAATGGTTCTGCAGAAAATCAATCATTGTTTGGCGGATGGTTTGAAGATCCCGATCTGAGGTTGCTGAGGAAAGAGAAAAGGATGGCACTCGGGCGGGTATCCCAAAAGGGAACCTTCCTTGGCATCTGCCAAAGCTCTTCAACTCATCCCTCCTGCCAACACTTACCGGGATGATTTTCTCCAACTGTAAACTGCTTGGTAAAAGCTTTGAAATACTGGAAAGGAGGGGAGGGGAGGGAGGAAAGAAAAGGTTTTGCTTAGAACAGCCCAAATTAATAAAACCCCAAAGGTAGAATGGTCCATCTCCAAATATAATCACCCACGTGTTTTAAAAGCTCTGACTCAAAAAAAAACAGATGTTAACGGAGAAGTGCAGAGCGACTCAGATTTGAGGAGTAAAGGAGCACCCCAGTTCCGGAACAAAATTTCTGCGGGAAATCCTCCCCCACACATTTCAAACTACGTGGGGCCAAATCAAACGACAACCATTTCTAGGAAGCGGGAAAGCACTTACCCTGAAAGTGGGATAATACTGAATTCCATATTCTTTACACTCTTCGTAGTTTTTCTCATCTCCACAATCCAGCACGCCAATTCTGATCACTGGCTCCCACTCTGAAAGGAAGCAAGGGCTCAGATTCTTTCATTTGGGCACAGAGTGTGTACACCCCACAATTCCAAAGGTTCTCGACATCCGGGAACACAAATGTATTTTTTGGCCAAGTGTGCTTAGACACACAAGGAATTTGTCTCCGGCGCAAGACAAAAAAGGAGTGAAGGTTGGCCCCAAATATGCCAAGACAGAAATTTAATGACGATGCTGTAGACATCTCAGTGATGAACTAATTTAAATGCACAAAATGTGGAAAGTTCGCTTTCGTTTGAAATAAACAGTTTTAAAAGAACCTGTTGTGGATAAGAGGAGTGTTCTTCTCCTTTAACAAGGACAAGTCTGCCAGAGAGAAA
The DNA here is from genome assembly GCA_032468155.1 of Oxyrhabdium leporinum. Taxonomy (NCBI): domain Eukaryota; kingdom Metazoa; phylum Chordata; class Lepidosauria; order Squamata; family Cyclocoridae; genus Oxyrhabdium; species Oxyrhabdium leporinum. The sequence continues at coordinate 11,156 of JANHFL010004672.1, forward strand.
GACAAAATGAGCACATTTGCTTCTCTTCTGAAAACCCTGGGAAATAAAACCCACCCTAAAAACAAATGCAGTCTTGCTTCCATTAAAAAAAAAAAAAGGGGGGGGGGAGAAAAACTTAGAAGCATCATTTATTTATCAAATTTAAACAGCCTTCCATCTTGCCAGAAGTGACTTAAAACCCCAAGCCAGATGTTCTTCGCAGGGCTGCAAAAAAATCCACCTTCTCTTTGTTTACTTATTAAACAGATGCAGTGGCGTTTATGAACAGGATGCAAATGGCCATTGTAAAGGGGACGCCGTCAACGCAACAGGCGCCAGGATAACCATCAGCATCTCGGAGCAGATGGGCGAACGCACAATAGGGAGCAAGCTAGTTTGCCGCTGAATTAAACCACAAGCTTGAAACGTTTGGCTTCGGGTTATCTGCTTCATTCATGATTCGGCACTGCTGTTCTTCTCTTCTCCCC
>JANHFL010004672.1:20003-31801 GCA_032468155.1 Oxyrhabdium leporinum
ACATACATACATACATACATACATACATACATACATACATACATACATACATACATACATATATATATATATATAAATATATATATACACATATCTGAGAGGAAAGCTGTGGCAAAACCATTTCCCCGCAATTCCAAGGAAGCCGCATGATTTTGACGCGAGGCTGTGTCGAAGCTATCGAAGCATGCCGGAGTCGCGCCGCTTGAGGAAGCCCTGATATGTTGGCTTGTTGGAAGGAAAGTGGGGATAAAGGGCTTGTAGAACCCTGGCGGTACTTGAGGGAAGGTACTTCGGGGTTGCGAGACGAAAGATTTCCCCAGCAGGAAACCTGGGGCTGCGCTGATCCTCACGAGCCTCGCTTTTCCAAATAACCTTCCAAATAATTCGGCTCGCAGCGGTCCAAACCCAGCGGGGGATAATGGGAGGTTTAATTCAGCGCTTGTCCTGAGCCAGAGGTTTAAAATACCATCAGTTCCCACCCACCCCAAAGGAAAAAATAATAATATCTCTGAAGACACCCCCCGCAAAAAAAAAAAGGCCTAGAAAACAGATTTTTGTCTCATTTCTAACCACCCTGAAATGACCAAGCGTTGTCCTTGGCTCCCAACTGGGATGTCGCCTATTTTTGATCCCTGGACCAACCGACCCCATCAAAAGCAGTTGCCTGACTGTTAGTTCCCGCGTTGGCTTTATTGTGGGCAAACAGGATACTCGGAGAGCAGCGCAAAGTAGAGGAGGATGGGTATTCCAGTCCAGTCCCTCTGGACGGCGGCAGATAAAGGGCAAGCGAACTGCACTTCTGGACTACAGTTCCCATCAGATGCAGCCTGCCCGGGTGTCCAAGGGCTGTTTTCGAATCGGCATCTAAAGGAGCACCATGGGCATTGTAGTACCGCACTGTTGGAGGAAGCCAGAGTGGCTAAACTTTTCTAGTATTCCAGCACTTCTTTCCATTAAGATGTGTGGGTTGTGTTGTTGTGTTGTTGTTGTTTGTTTGTTTTTTAAAAAGATATATTGATTCTTCAGTTTTTGTGATCTCTGATTTTGTGCAACTTCCATGTCAGCACAAATACTCCTTTCTCGGTCCTCCCTGCCCAAGTCTTCCCTCCTTTTCGCGTACAGGTAAGTCCTTGACTTGCAACGGTTCGTTTAGTGACCGTTCAAAGTTACCGCCGCCCTGGAAAGAAGTGACTTAGTTAGGACCGTTTTTTTCACGGCATTTCCAGCCTGGTCATATGCGACCCAAATTCAGATGTTTGGCAAAACTGGGTTCGTACTGATGGATAATCTCGGTCCTCCAGGTGCTTTTTTCGAGAGGTAAGTGGAGCTGAAGAAGCTTCTCGGATGAGAAGTGGAACATCTTCAAAGAAAAACCAGTTGCCTCTTGGAAAAAAACAAAAAAAGCACCTTTGGGATTCGCAAGACAAGAGCTTAAGTCTGATTTGCCATCCTGGCTTGCGAAGGAAGGACCGTGTCCGTTTTTGGGCTCGTTCTCAATCAGCAAAACCCAAACCACGGTTAACTTTTGTTGTTGCTACCTCTTGAGTTTCTATTTGCTTTTCTTCAGAAAGGGAACGTTAACATTATCTGGGTTTTTGGAAGTGCAAGCAGCATTCTGCGGTTGTGCTAGCAAGCCAGGCATGAAAATAATGGCACTCCCAAGTTTCTAGCCCTCAGCATCCAAGCCTATATGACTCTTGCAGGTCCACTTTCCTTTATTAGAAAGGAAAGATTTTTCAGGACATGAATGCGAAGCTGTGAGTTTTTAAAAATCAGGGAAAAGAAAAGCTGTTTTTCTGGATAGCGGTAGACTCAAACCTCAAGGAGTGCCAGTTTTTTCCTGAATGGATCACGCCCCCCCTACCTCTGAATAAATCCCAGAATATCAAAATCTGCCTTTGCAAATCTCCCTGTAAATTTGAAAGCGCTTTTAAAGCATTTTTTTTTTCATTGCGACAAATGAGAAAGGAGAGAAGGGAAAAAGTGCAAGATAAATTTTTGGCCTGAGCTCTTCCTGCTGTGTGCGTTGCAGTATAGGATGATAAATATTGTAGGGTCTCTTGCTTGGGAAGGGGGGTTGGACTAGATGGCCTACAAGGTCCCTTCCAACTCTGTTAATCTGAATAGGCTGAAACTTTCTTGCACCTCTGCCAGAATTTATACAGGTAACCCTCGATTTATAACAATTCCTTTAGTGACCATTCGAAGTTACAACGGCACTGAAAAAAGTGACTTCTGACTGTTTTTCACACTTATGACCATTACAGCATCCCCACGGTCACATGATCAAAATTCAGATGCTTGACAACTGATTCATATTTGTGACGGTTGCAGGTCACACAGTCCCCTTTTGTGACCTTCTGATAAAGTTCATGGGGAAAGCCAGATTCACTTAACAACCGTGTCATAATTTAACAACTGCAGTGATTCACTTAACTGTGGCAAGAAAGATCGTAAAATGGGCTAAAACATAATAACTGTCTCACTTAGCAACTGAAATTGTGGTTGTAAGTCTAGGACTACCTGTAATGAAACCACCTGTTGCTTCCCTATTGTGAGCGTTTTTATTTTTTATTGTACCGTTTCTTATTTTTCCCCGCTGGATGTTTTATTGTCTGTCTATATTTGTGCTGGTCAAATCAGTGACACTTTTGAAGCTGCGCTGGATTGGGCTGGGATTGAGAACTTGCACATTCAAAGAGAAGTTGTGATTATCATCATCATTTACCGGCCCCATAATCCCTTGTGGGATTGGAGTCCGGGCAACTGAATGGAGTTAGCAGAGCGTTTTCATGGCCAGATGCCCTTCCTGTCGCCAGTGTGGAGTTTTGTTCAGCAGATACACTCTCACTGTGCCCAGAGAGAAAATATATTTTCTTCCAAAGAGAGGTTGTGATGTCGCGTGCAAATTTACAGGGCGTTTGAGAAGCTTTAACAGCCCTTGCTGCCCACAGAGGCATATTTTTAAAAAGAAAAATATTCCTTTGGTCTCAGAAGTTGGGAGAGCAGGAGGATCGCTTGGAATCTGGTCGTCCCTCCTGGGACAAAGCTGAGCTGGGGGCCAGAGAGGAGAGTCTTGGCAATGCCATGGGGTGCCACGTCCAGCCACATGAAACGTGGCAGGTTCTCCAGGCTTGTTTCCTCTTTTCTTGTTGTTCTTGGATTCTCCGGTTGTTCTCTGGCGGTTGGTCCTCAGCGGAGCCTGTAATCAAGTTTCAACCGACAAGAGCCCACCGGCTGTGCCAAATCGTCCTGCCTCCTAGCGTTGGCCTCCGCTGCCTTGAGTAAATACAGCAGCTTGTTTTTTTTTTCCATGCTTGGTGGGTTTGGTTGTTTTTTTTTCTAGAAGTGGCTATTTTCCCTTCCCTGAGTTGAAATCTCCAGTTTTGCTGCTCCACGAAGGTCATCCTTGAATTGCTCCAAGAATGCAGCAGGGTGAAGAGAGGCATGTTTTGCAAAAGCCTAAATTGTCATAAATGGGATCAACTTTATGGTGCGAGAGAGAACCTGTTGCAAAAGACTTCTCCCCTCTTCAAGGCTGACCATGGAGCTCTCTGAGCTAAGCACTGGTCAAGGATAGCCACTGCTAAATCTTTATTTTTATTTACACACACGATATATATATATATATATATATATATATATATATATACACACACACAGTAGAACCTCTGATCACGGCCATAATTCATTCCATAACTGGCGATTTCTTCGTCTTCTAATATTTCATCTTCAGGAATTTCTGGGTCAGGGATCATGCTTGATCGCCACCCAAGTATGCGTCCATGACCAGATTGAAAAGTTTTGTGAATTTTTTGGTCGGAATTCTGATTTGGTCGTGGTCAGAAGCGCAGAAGCATTTGTGACCAGAGGTTCTACTGCGTGTGTGTGGTTTTTTTTGTGTGTGTGTATACATACATACATACGGTACATACATACATGCATACATACATACATACATACATACATACATACATACATACATACATACATACATACATACATACTGGTATATATATATATACCTACACCTTTCACTTTCCCCTCCTTAGATATTTGATGTTTCAGGAGGGACACGTGAAGGGTACATAATACGTTCCCAATTCCAAACTCTTTTCAAGTATGAACTGGCTGAATTCAGCGTAAAAACGAGTCATCTCCATTGGAAATCTTTGGCCCATAAAACTGGGAGAAGTTGGAGGTGGTGGTAACCCACTGTCATTCTGGAAAAATGTTGCTGTGCGGTTGTCCAATTCCATTTATGGCATTTTTTGTTAACAACCGTGGTGGATTTTTGCATGGGGCAGAGTATTAGACTAGATCAGTGTTTCTCAAGCTTTAGGTTGTATGGACTTCAACTCCCGGAAGGGGAGTCCACACATCTTAAAGTTGTCAAGCTTGAGAAACACTAGACTAGATGATCTTCAGGATCATTCCCAAGCCTTGCATTCTGTGATTTCCCCAAGGAAGATGTCTCTGAAGGATGCCTTGCAGAAAAGAGAGGACTATAAAAGTGTGATTCCCCCCAATCATTACCTTTTCCACAAATCCATGAGAAACCTCCCATTTCAATACTAAATTAGTTTTGGGGCAGGGGAGATGGTTCGGATAAAGTTAGGCTGAAAGTATCTCTCGCAGAAGGAAAAAAAAAGAGATACATCATAGAAGCCATGTTTAAACATGCATTCAATCTAAAGGGGGCTTTGTGGGTGGTGTGATATTGGTCATCGTCGTTTGCAAACCTGTGTGCGTGTGACTTCATGGATTGCGCAGTCCCCTCAGCAAACTGCAGTCCATTGAATAAACCATGGCTAAATGAACAAGGCTTGCCGGAGTGTTTGAACCTATTCAAAGTTTGGCATTCAGGCAATAGAGTTGGGATAAGGCAGAGAGAGAGAGGTATCTTTACGGATGGAGGGTGCCTGTGATTGTCTACAATTCCCAGACAAAAACTTGATAGAGACTTTCAGAGATGTGTGTTCCCGTGTTCTGGTGTTGAAACTGGTGACTTTGAGCCTCCTTGCCCTGCATGGAGCCTCACAGATGTTTTTAGAGGCTGGTTTCAAAAAGTTAGACCATGCCTAGGAATAATGGCAATGGCTCACCACAGCAGAGAGTCTGGGTGTGTATAAAATCAAATTCTTTAAAAAGGAATGTGGTTATTATCCATGCTGCTTTGGCTTCATCTCTCTCTATCCTGCCTTGCGTTGAGAGAAATAATTAATACTGCCTCTTTTTAGAGTCTTTTTCTAAGTCCTATTTATGGATCTCCATCCCACCTAAATTGAGGGAAGAGTCCCGAGGAGCCTTCTCGTGCTCACCTTCCGAACGCATTAATCTCCCATAATCCTCAGCCACCAGCTGGGCAAGTGGCAAAGACAGAGTTTTGGAGAAGGAGCTGATGTTCCCCAAAAAGGAGTTACAGCATTGTGGATCCGGCGGTTACAACCAGATAAAAATAAGCGATGGTCCTCGAATAAGGCATTTCTGGTCCAGTGAGGTTTTGGCAATGAGAAGCTCACTCAGAATTTGGAAAAGTTTTGCAACTCTCCCCAAAGTCTAAAATGTCAGGAAGTGGCTGAATTTGCAGGGCGTTCCATGTTTTGCTCAGTGTTGACTTGCCCTAAGGACCACCTGTGATGGCTTCCAAGCCAGGATCGGGGGTTTAGGATTATACTTAAGCCCAATTGTGGCAGATTTGGCTTGCCGTGGCCAAAACTAATCATACGTTGCGCATTTTAAAAAAATGTATATCTTGCCTTCATTATTTTTGCGTAAAATTCAAGGCGGCGAGCATAGCTAATATTCCTTCCTTCCCTTTTTGTCCGACAACAACCCTGTGAAGTTGGTTGGGCTGAGAAAAAGGGAATGTCACCCAGTTGACTTTCATGGCTAATGCAAGACTAGAACTCACCATCTCCGGGTGATGGGCCCAAAATCGCCCAGCCTACTTTCATGCCTAAGGCAGGACTAGAACTCACAGTCTTCTGCTGATTGGTCCAGAGTTACCCAGCTGGCTTTCATGCCTAAGGTAGGACTAGAACTCACCATCTCCGGGTGATGGGCCCAAAGTCAGCCAGCCCACTTTCATTCCTAAGGCGGGTCTAGAACTCTCAGACTCCTGCTGATTGGTCCAGAGTTACCCAACTGGCTTTCATGCCTAAGGCAGGACTAGAACTCACAGTCTTCTGCTGATTGGCCCAGAGTTACCCAGCTGGCTTTCATGGCTAAGGTAGGACTAGAACTCACCATCTCCGGGTGATTGGCCAATGTCACCTAGCTGGCTTTCACGACTAAAGCAGAATTAGAACTCATGATCATCTGCCTGCTTCCTTCACCGCTAGTTCAAACCGATCTATTTATTATGCCAAGTCTGGCCAATGACTGATGAAATCTGCAGGTTTGTTTATTGTTTTCCAAAATGGAGGTAACACCTTGAGAGTTGTCGGTCTACATCACCGTTTTTCGGAAACCTCAACTTTCAAAATTCCCCAGCCGGCATGTGGGCTGAAACATCCAGAATGTGTGGAGGTTGATTGATTTTTGGCATTGATGTGTCACATGCTGGGATTTACAATGGTTGAGGTGTGTTTGCCTTTTTAAACAAAAAACAAAAAACAACCAACTTAATATTTATCCTTCAGGTTTGGCTGAATGACAATAATAATTACAATGTTGTTTGGACAAGGATGCATTACATACAATAATACATTATTAATGCACCCGAAGGCCAGACAAGGAATAATGGATGGAAACTGACCAAGGAGAGATTCAACCTAGAAATAAGGAGGAATTTTCTGACAGAACAATCAATTCAATGGAACAGAAGTTGCCTTCGGAAGTTGTAGGAGCTTCATCCCTGGAGGCTTTCGAGAAGAGACTGGACTGCCATCTGTCAGGAATGGTGTAGGGTCTCCTGCTTGGGCTGGGGGGTTGGACTAGATAACCTACAAGGTCCCTTCCAGCTCTGTTCTGATTGATTGATTGAACCTAGAAATAAGGAGGAATTTCCTGGCGGTGAGAGCAATCAACCCATGGAAGAGAAGCTGCCTTTGGAAGTTGTGGGAGCTTCATCCCTGGAGGCTTTTGAGAAGAGACCGGACTGCCATCTGTCAGGAATGGTGTAGGGTCTCCTTCTTGGGCGGTGGGTTGGACTAGATGACCTACAGGCTCCCTTCCAGCTCTGTTAATCTAATCGAATTCTTATTGATGTATAGAATAAGAAGAGGCTGTTATGGAGATTAAAACCAATACTGTGGAAATGCTGTGAGCCACGTTGGCTGTTCCCTGTGCAGGTGTGAGGTTTAACCATTCACACAGTGAAGAATGTGGTTTCTCCTGTTTGGTTCTTTGTGGCATGAGCCCATCTCGTACAGGTAGCCAATGGGTTGTCTGAACCAAGCCGTGTTTGCGAGCGCATCCCACAAACCGTGATAAAAACAAATGTGGGTTGTGAATTTGGCTCTTGTCTGGTGTCCTTGTGATATCCAGGAAGAGCGGGAATGTCTACATTTTTTGGAGAAGGGTAGCTGTGGGGAACCTCACAAGTTCTCCCAGAGAGTATGAATCGTGCACTGATCCTACAAAGTCTTTGTAGAAGAATTCAATTTCTTTCTGGGTCCAGAATCAGGTGCGATTGTTGCATCTCCCTAGAGCAGTTAGTTGCCCTTGGCAAATTGAAATGAATGGACTTCAACTCCCAGAATTCTCAGCAGTGGCGATGTTACCTGTGGAATTCATCTCCCAGAATTCCACTGCCGGCAAAACTACTGCCAAGAATTCTGGGAATTGAAGTCCATCGGCCAAGGCTGCCCAAGAGCTATCGGACTATGGGGACCGTAAGACGCTTGAGGGGAGGGGTGTCAAAATTAATTTTGATATGCTTTGCACAAACGTCACACAAAAAAAATTGACATCGTTAGTTTTTCTCCTAGAGAGAGGGCTGCACAAAGGGATTTATCATCATTTTGGGATGCCTCGTGCCGCAAGGCTGCTGCACAAATATGGAATTGTCCAACTCACACATCAAGGAGAGAAGCAACCTGGAATTAAGGAGAAACTTCCTAACAATGAGAACAATTAACTAATGGAACAGCTTGCCTCCAGAAATCATGGGCATTTCATCACTGGCACTTTTAAGAAGAGACTGGACTTAACCTGAAATAATATAGGTTCCCTTGCTTGAGCAGGGGGCTGGATTAGAAGACCTCCAAGGTCCCTCCCAGTTCTGTTCTATTCTAGATTCTCTGGTTCTCAAAAGTCTGAATTTCCTCCTTAGTTAAATTCCCTCCTTAGTTAAAATTCCTGGCCAGCATCCGCCAGTTTCGATTGCTGGTAAATACAGATCCACTTGCAGGATTTTGTGGCTGCTAAAAAAAAATCAATAAACACACAAAGAGCCTTCATCTGGACTGATACTGAATTGGAGTTAGTCTTAATTGGCTGTCATTCTGATCAATTGGCCCCACTTACTTATTTGTCCTCATTCCACCTACTTGGTATGTGGTCCAACCTCTAAGCTGTTTCAGGCCAAATCAATATTTTACCCAGATTTTTTAAAAAAATAATAAAAATCAGAAGGTTTGCAAATATTTTAACATGCTGTTGCTTAATAGCATATGTTTTCCTTACTTTATCTAATCTTTGTGTCCTGCAGTGTTTACTGAAAATCAGTAGAGGCTTCTGTCTGTGAACAAGGCTTTATTAACACCAAAGGAAGAAACGGAAAAGCTTTTAATGGGATAATTTTGCACACTTGAAGTGCTGCATTTGTAGATACCGTTTGACGTATGTTGTAGAAGTTCATTGAATGTTTAGGAATAACAGAATAACTCAAGGGACCTTTGAGTTATCCAATCCTCTGCTGCAACAAGAAACCCTACGCCACTTCAGGCAAATGGTTGTCTGATCTCTTTTTAGGAGAAATAAAATGCAGAGAGAATATATGAGTGCATAGATTCCCGGGGAGAGGGATGATTTGATGGCCAATTTATTTAAAAATTTATATTGGCTGCATTGCAGTGATCCTGGATGGCCTACAAAGATTAAAATAACAGACATTCTCCAATGTTACTGTTTTACTCTTTGATGAAATGGATTCTGCTCTGCGTCGGAAACTGGATGATCTTGAAGGTCCCTTCCACAGGTTCCATTTTTGTGCTCCGTGACTAAGGATTCTTGCTCTGGGTGGGGCAGGGTTGAAATAGATGACCTCGAAGGTCCCTTTCACAGTTTAGATCCTCCGATTCTCTGAATGTGTGCAGTGCAGGTAATTCTTGGCTTGCCACCATTCATTTAGCAAAAATTTGACTTACGATGGGTCTTTGAGAGTTGTGACCGTTGGAAAATCCCTGCACTTGTATGATGACAATCTGGGTACTTGGCAACCAGCTTCCATTTACAATAATTAAGGAGCCTGGGGCCACATGATTGCCATTTACGATCTTACAGTCTAGTGAAGAGAAGGACCAGGGGAGACAGGATAGCAGTCTTCCAATATTTGAGAGGCTGCCCCAGAGAGGAGGAGGGGGAAGCGGTCAAGCTATTTTCCAAGGCACCCGAAGGCCAGACAAGGAACAATGGATGGAAACTGAACAAGGAGAGATTCGAACTAGAAATAAGGAGGAATTTTCTGACAGGGAGAACAATCAAGCCTGCAAAGTTTCTTTGGCACAAGCGGAGAGTTTCTGGAAAATGGTGTTTTGACCGAGTTTGTTTGTCTGTTTCGTTAGGAGGATGGAGGCCTCGTGCTTGGAATTAGCCTTGGAAGGAGAGCGGGCGTGCAAGGCGGGGGATTTCCCTTCTGGAGCTGCCTTCTTCGAACATGCAGTCAAGGTGGGGACGGAGGATCTGAAGACCCTCAGTGCCATTTACAGCCAACTAGGCAACGCCTACTTCTATCTGAAGGACTATGCCAAAGCTTTGGAGTACCATAAGCACGACCTCACGCTGGCCAGGTAAGGGCTCCGCAGCCAGAATTGGCCCCCTCTGGAGACATGAAGGAGGAACCGAGTTTGGGGCTGCAATATTCAAGACTTGCCAGGTTGGCAAAATTTCCACCCCAGGAAAAGAAAACAAGAATGTTCAATTTTCCCTTTGGGGTAATGGGGTTGGACTGGACAAGAAAAACACGTGATCTGTGGGAGATGGAAGAGAATGAGAAATAGAAACAGTCTAGATTCTAGAAGGTGAAGCTGTGGGTAGCTTAGCTTGTTAACGGCAGCTTAGCCCAAGTGGAGAGACACCAGGGAAGAAACATTGCAGAGCGTTCAAAGAAACTTCACCTTAATGAACTCACTATAAATCATCATCTTCTTTTAACGACCCCATAATCCCTTGCAAGGTGGAGTCTAGGCAACTGAACAGAGCTGAGTGTTTACTGGCCGGATGCCCTTCCTGACGCCAGGGCGGAGTTTTGTTCGGCAGATATATTCTCAAGTGTGCCCAGAGAGAGAAATATCTGCCTCTATCTAGGATCAAACTCACAGCCTCCTGATTGGGTCACCGCACCACTCTCATGAACTCACTATAAATGAGGATTGGAAATGCCTCTTGCAGTTTCCACGATGAAACCAAGCCCCCACATAGCTATGCAAGATAAGGAAGCAAGAATTACGCACCCCATTTCTGATTTGTTTCCTGGGGGAGGGAGAGGCTAGGTGGCTATTCTTGTAACTAAAAGCCAGCTTCTGCCTCAGTTTCCAGTGCCAATGTGAGCTTGTAAAGTGGGCTGTAGACGCTCGAGAGACAGAAAGTGAATCTTTAGACAATTCCCCACCTTCAACTTGGCCCAGAATGGCCAGAAAACTGAGAAGTAATTTGAATCAAGGAGACTCTACTTTAACGAACTCGCAAGAACTTCTTTTGGCTTCCCAAATTCTGCATTTTCTCCGAATGCCAGCGCAGGCAGTCCTTGACTTATGACCACAATTGAGCCCCCCCCCAAATTTCTGTTGCTAAGTGAGACATTTTGTTCAGTGAGTTTTTGCCCCGTTTTACGACCTTTCTTGCCTCGGTTGTTAAGCGAATCTCTGTTGATAAATCAGTAACCCTGTTGTTAAGTAACCCACTGACTTTGCTTGTCAGGAGGTCACAAAAGGAGATCACGTGATCCCAGGACACGGCTACCGTCATAAATACGAGTCCATTGCCAAGTGCCTGAATTTTGATCCCACGATCATGGGGATGCTACAAAGGTTTTAACTGTGAAACATGGCCATAAGTCTCTTTTTTCAGTGCCGTTGTAACCAGTCACTAAAGGAACTACTTGTAAGTTGAGGACTAGCTGAATTAATGACACGTTACTGAGCTCCATGGAACTCTTGCTTCTTTGATCTTTCTCTGCCCTGTAGGGCTTAATGCTCCTTTCAACCCATTGTCCTAGAAGAGTGCTTCTCCACCTTTGCAAATTACATGGGCTAGGAAATTCTGCGAGTCCACACGTCTTCAACTTTCCAAGGTGGAGAAATATTGTCCTGGGAGAGCAATATTTGGCTAGCAGGCACTTAACGGGGCTTTTCAAAATGGGGGGGGATGAGTGTTGTTCTGGGGGGGGTGGCAGGGTGGTGGTTGGAGCCTTCAACCCTGGGTTGAAGAAAACTTAGGGTGGGACAGTTTGCAAACTCCCAGCCCTGAATTTGCAAGCCACGGAACCCACCCGGAACAACGGGGGTTGCAGTTTTTGGCCTGCCTTGCAGAAGGCAGGGTTCTGCCATCTTGGGAACTTTATGACTCGTGGACTTCAACTCCCAGAATTCCCCAGACAGCATGGCTGGCTGAGCAGGAAGGAATTCTGGGAG